>WOVY01001847.1:85000-112500 GCA_013436015.1 Rhipicephalus annulatus | reverse complement strand
GGAGAGAAAGAAACGTTTATTGGGGAGGGAATGCAAGAGGTCAACCTACTCCGTTTTTCGGCCTGATACTCAGCGTTGGAAAAGGGGAGGGGGGAGAAAAGAAAGGAAATGTTGTTGATGAGGATAAGGAAGCTGGTTATGAAACAAAACCTTGGAAGTTAAAAATCTATTTGTATTCTCTTGCCTGGTCCTGTCTCGTGTCCCCCAGATTTGAGTTCACGTTAAAGAACCCCAGGTGGTCGAAATTTCAGGAGCCCTCCACTACGTCGTCTTTGTCATAATGAGATGGTGGTTTTGGGACGTTGAACCCCACATATCAATCAATCAATGTCTCGTGTCTCGTGTAAAAACTTGCCTGTTGCTTTCAGAATAACGCGCTGAGGACGAGGTGGTGGTTCTGATTGAACTTTTTCAAGAGCTTACTGCTTCGGTGGTCATTGAATTTCCACGCGTGATATATTATGGGCAGATGGCGGGGATATGTTTACATGTCTGAGGAATGCCTTAGGTCTAGCAATCTGCACTGTCGGCGCGGACAATAGAAATAGGAAGTGGGCAAAAACAGAGGCAATCGAGAATACCAACCGGGACCTATTTCATTGAGCATTGCCAGAGAACGCTGCCAATCGGCAGTCGAGGCTCCTGAGAACACGTGAGCCACACAAAATAGCACATCACGCATCCTGGAAGTTACGATTAATTCTAAAAGTGAGCAGAACATCGCTGCCTCTTCCTTCTACAAAGTGGCGTTAAGCAATAGGTGGTTTCCAAAATGGAGCGTCGTACGGCAAGATTCTCCCGAGTCCCCTTCACGTATGCAAAAATTGTTTCTTTTGTGTAATGGAAACGACAAATACAGTTTTGGGAGCTGTAAACGCAATTACCGACACGTTTTGTCACCGCATACTCGAACGCTAATGGCTGGAACATCACAAGATAACATTGATTACGTTGAAATCGAGTGAATGAGCAAGCAGCCAAAAAGTAGCCAAGTCATTTTTTTTCTGCCACCAGTAGCCTAAAAATGAAGCCGAATTGTCGCAATGCAGCCAAATCAGGCAACCCTGCATGCTAGAGCCACCGACATGGTTCTTGCGCATTCACCAACCACACCTGTGCTCCAGCCACCGGTCGATGTCGTGCCTGTCCGTCATCTTGCAGAAGGGCAAGGCGCCGTGCAGGCGCAGGTACTTGGCACAGCCGCGGTTGCCACGCTGCAGGGATGCGTCCAGCGGTGTCAGTAGCTGACCCTGAAGTTTTACCACAGGGTGGAATAAAAACGACAAAGACACGTGGCATCAGCCGTGCCGCCAGGCCACCTAACGCCCCAAATTACAGATGCTACGTCGTCAGTAATTTCGTATGCGCCAGTGTCCCTCCTCTCAAGCAGTTGCCGAGTTCATCGTGACTCATCATGGAATGAACACGGTATATGAAAAACAAAAAAATGGCAGAGTTATTAATGAAATGATGTGAAACGCCTGTCAGCTTTTCGTCGCGTATGACGCTAAGACCAGTTTTTGTCACGTATGACTGTAAGATCAGCATATAGTGCAAATGATGTCAACAGGCGCAACACACGCGTTGAATGAACACGACGCAAATACAAAGTGACAGGAACGTGGAAGACTCACATAAGATGTGAGAAAAAAGAGGTTCAGAGGAAACTGAACAACGAGTTTATTTGCCTGCCCTCTGTGGTAAGCACACGCAATGAGACGGCAACGAAGAGACGAAGCTACAGTGACTAAAAATACAATGTTCAAAAGCCTAAATACATGTTGTAAAATAGTTTCTCATGTTGGAGGTTGGGGATTAGCATGTGAGCGTTTTCCACGTGTGATTGTGCACGTGCTTAGCCAATGTAATATTTTAAGTAGGAGCAGCATACCTTCAGTTTTCAATATGTGTGGTACCTACACTAGCACAAATAAATTACTCCTTTTCTCCTTCCCCCATGTAGGGTAGCAAACCGGGTGCAACCCGCTAAACCACTTTGCCTTTCCTTTGTTTTTCTCTCCTTTACGATTTGCGAGGAAACCAGATTGCATGACTACCTTACACATTTGATAAGCACGCCGCTATTTTGTTTTTAGAACTTGTATATTTTTCGATATGTTGTAACCGATCATACACCCCTTATTATTTTCAGAAATCAAAGGGAGGGGGGATGTTGAACATGGTAAGACTGAGGAAGAACTGTTTAGCAAGAGTAGGAACACTGTAATCTCATGTGCTGAGACTTTAAATGTGTACATGACGATCGTACTTATTGTCGCTATAGCCATTCAACATAAAACGTCTAACCTCTTATTATGTTTCTGGGAATGACAGCTGCTTTTGGTTGCAGTTCTGACCCGCAGGTCACAGGATTGAATCTCAGACATGGTGGTCACGTTTTCGATGGAGGCGAAAACACTTGAGACCCGTGTGCCTAGATTTAGGTGCACGTTAAAGAACCCCAGGTGGCCGAAATTTCTGGAGCCCTCTGCCATGGCATCCATCACGATCATATGGTGGTTTTGGGACGTTAAACCCCCACATTTATTATTATTATTATTATTATTGGTTGCAGTCTCCGTAAGAGGTTTCACGCGAAGGACCACCTTAACCCTGCGCCATAAAGAGGTCTAAATACCATTAACATACCGCTTACCTTCGAGTTTCGCATGACCGGGTTCACTTCGGCGCCTCGATCCATGAGTACTTTGCACATCTCGACGCTGTTGGCCATGGCGGCAACGTGCAAAGCGCAGCGACCGTTGTTGTTCGGCGAATTGACCGCCGACGGCTGCAGTTCCAGAAGCCACTGTACGAGATCTGCGTTACCCCGCAGCCACCGGATGGATCATCAATATAACCTTTGTTCACTTTTGTAAGATGCTGTATAAGCTGCGGTTCTTAGACTGCAGCCGGCAGCTTCAGTTGGTAGGGATTCATACTCGGTGTCCATTGCAGCAAATGTGGTTGCACGCCTTTTTTCAAGGATACCATGATCCTGGTGCGAAAGCTGTACCAAATAGACGCGACTGAAACAGTCGAGGCATTCCACGCAACAAGAAAATAACAGGAATGTATTTTCCAATCATCTATCGCACACTGATACAAGATATGACTTAATTGCACCCACGTGTAAAATACAATAAACATGTGGTGATAACACGATGTTTTTGAGGCCGAGAGCACAAATATGCACCATCTATCTTTTTTTTAAATAAACATAAACTGTGACTTTGCATCTATCACGCCTACCCTTCGTATATCATCCAAACATCATGACGTCAACAATTTTTTAAGCCTGTGCAGTACTCACTAGTCAATATGACCAAGCTGTTTTTCAAACCATCGCCTAAGTAAACGTTTTCTGGAGTCCTGTTCCTCAACGTGGAACACCAGTGAGATGCTGTCCTTTTGCGAGCATTCAATTTATATAGTGTATTTATTTCATATAGAAAAATATATAAACAGTGGTTGTGTCGAGTCGTCATTTCGACAAGTGGACTTGTCTTCCCAAAGGCTGGAACATAACAGTTCTGTTCCAGCCTTGAGGAAGACAAGTCTGCTTGTCGAAACGATCACTCGTCACAACCCCTGGTCATGGATTTTTTATCGCAAGTTTCTATCTTCCCCTTCCTACCGTTTTTTGGTTGTTCCGTATAGGGGTATCGTAATAGATGGATAACTGTATTGCAGAAGTCAAATCTACCCTTCGCACCTCAATTTCTCTCCAGGAGAGCATCTGCTTTTAACAGAAAACAGTAATTTCGACAATGTATGAGCAGAAAACATGCTAAAGGTGAAAAAAAACCACTGGCGTGGCCAAGGCCATACTTTCACCATCGCGAAGACGTTATTTGCGTAAGATGTGTCGCCTTAAGGCTTTATGATGTCGGCATGTTGTTCATATCATATGTGATGTCAACAGATTTGAAAGTTTATACTGGATGCAAAAGGTCGAAATGAGACAGTTATGCAGGCTATTGCTGAAGTCCTTGGGTATATGACAGACAAAACGAAAAGGTTATGGCGTGCAAGGGGAGGGAGTGGGGGAGGTAAGGTGCAGGGTTTGGACCTCCCAAGTCATTTTAAGGACACATGCGTTGGGGGTGGGGGTGGAATTCTGTTTCCTACCTTTCCTTACTCGGACCTTTCATGTCAACTGTTCATGGGCAGGACTATGGCTACACACGTTTTTTTTTACGATAAAAGTGACCAATAATATCTGGTGTTGCCTTCAAAGAAATGTTTTCCTCCCATATTCACCCTTCCGGAAGGATGTTTGCATCCAACGTGGCTTTACATTGCCTCAGGTCAATAGACGACCTGCGCGAGAAGATCGTCATTGCTATATTACCATTTTTTATTCCACTGCAGAGATCATTTGCTTTCGGAATTTACAGACGGGGGAAGGGGGGGCACTGCAATTGAATCCATAACTTGGAGCTCCTATGAGAACAGGTATGCTCAGAAATGTAATGTTTATATTTTGCATATATTTTATATGAAGTATCGATACTGCTAAATAGAAGTGTCGTATCTTTCTTCGACACAGCACAGCATTATTGACCTCGGTCATGCACGTACCTTTCCGGCCCGACTGCACGGCTTCGTGGAGAGGCAGGTCGCCACGCTGGTTGCGCATGTAGAGGTTGGCGCCGTGTTGCCAGAGTATCTTGAGCGTCTCTATCTGGCCTTTAGCTGCACCACAGTGCGCGGGTCTGCAAATGATACACACCAGAGCATGGTGATTGAGATCTATGAGACACGCTTCAATGGGCACAGTAGCACGCATGACCAATGGCGTGACATATAGGCGCACTTTATGTTAGCGCGCGCGAAGTATACTCAATATTTCTTACAGAACACATAAAAAACAGTGAACTACCATGCACTGCTTTTAATGCACACATCTAGCGAGAGGTCGAAATACAAAATAACGTGGCTGGTCCTCCTATATAGGAATCGGTATAACACAAATGTGAAACATGTCTTTAGAGAGGTAGTGAAGCGTTTATTTTGCATGGTTTCAGGAACAGCAACAAATTGTAAAGTCACTTTAGGAATGACAAACAGCTCAATATTGCAGCACACACCTCAAGTAGAAAGCACGCACGAACTTAGCATACACGAGACGAGCACGCAATAACAACTGTCACAGCTCAACACTTAAAGCTGTTCAAAGAGAAAGAAAGAAGCACTAAACAAGCACGTAAGTATAGACAGAAGAAGCTCGAACAACTGTCACATTTCTTCCTGCGTCGTGCGTCACAGCGCACTATTTTCGTAAGCGCGACCGTGGCAGCGTTCGAAGTGACCTTCGTCCTTTCCCGAACTACGAGTCTGATTTGCGCGTGTGCAAGAGAGACCACGCTTTGTGGAGGCGGCCTATCTCGAGTCTGTCGCGTCATTTCGCTACTGATAACAATATTGCGCTAAAGTTTCGAAGCACTGAGGACTGTCACACTGTGTACGTTCTATATAAATGGCTTGCCGTTAGCATTCCAGACAACATAAAGTCAATGGCGTAGTGGTTAGCGCCGCGCGCCCAGAATCGAGACGTTGACGTTCGATTTCGTGCTACAGGTGCTTGTCTTCTGGCTTTTTTCTTCGCAGTCTCTTAGTATATATTTTTCAACGTCACTTCCTCGATAGAAGTACGTCAGCGGAGCCGTGGTGGATCCCGTCATAAAACGCTTTCGAGTTAAAAAGAGCCAATGCATCCAAACATGTATGATTGAACATCAAAGCCAGGGGCGTAGCAGAAGGTTGTCGGTGTTTTGCGTGTGCCTTTTGCTTATAGATACATAAAATTGTAACTATAGCTTGAAAACCATACAAGTTGAAAACTTCTGAGCACCGATGCATGAGCACTGCCGCAGCATCCCGCAGCATTTGAGAGTGAGTGAGTGAAACAACTTAATTAGGTTCACAAGAGACGTGAACAAGCATAACGTCACCTGGCTAGGCCCACTAGAGGACCATCAGATTAAACCTGAGGGCTCTCGCGTGCTTCGTCGTACGGCCAGGATTGCGACGGCCAGAATTGCTGAGATCATCAAAATAAGAGATTGTTGAGCTAGTTCGTACGAGTTTAATCTAACAGAAAAAGGGCGTCCAAACACGACCACAAAAAGGCGTTCGTGGTGCCTCGACTTCCTTTTCGTGTCCGTTTTTGCACTCCCTGTTTCCTAAATAATGCTAGTATCACATACAAAAAAAAGAAAATATTGGAGGTGACTCTGCTACTTCACTTACGCGCATGTGTCTAATGCAGACACTTGCTTGTCGACGTTCGCATGCCCTAGTGCAATCTCTCAAGGAACATAGCGTGTAACATAGAGTATCCTAAAATTAACTAGAAGAAACTCTGGCTCTCTGGCCATCATTCCCGCGACCGTGGGAATGATGGGTAGTACACGTATTTGCCTTTTCTTCGTACTTACGGATCTCGAATCGCACTTTTGTGGCTTCTCTTATTGATGTGTTTTGGATTCTTTCGAAGGAAAGAACAAGCCCTTTTGAACTTCATGACCCGATTTGAAATGATAAGCCTAGAGGATTAAGATGAAGAAGCGCAACTGTTCATTTATGGTTCGTGACAGAACAGGTTCAAGCAACGCGAACCCAAACGGAGCCAGAAGTACGAAGATATGACAAATGCATATACCACCCATCATTTCCATGGTCGCTGAAGCGCCGTGCGTTACAGCTCCCTTAGACATTAGCGCCAGAGTTCCCTATAGTGTATTTATAGGAAAATTTGACGTGTTACACGCTGCATAAAAGGATTTCGGAGGGCTCATGTAAAAAAGCGCGTATTTGAGACGGTCCTGCCGGCACCGCTACAATCCCTGACTCAGGCAACCCGATTCCCACTCCTATTTGGTTGCGATAAATGATTGATATGTGGAGTTTAACGTCCCAAAACCACTATAATTGGTTGCGATAAAGTTCATACCACCACCTTTTAGTGAACTTCGTAAACGCCAGCTCAACAGATACCAGTCTGTTGAATTAGCCTTGCCTTGAATCATGCTCCATTGCATCTAATGCAACTCTTATATTAAACCCCAACCATCGGTTTCTGTTCCATGGAAGATTTCATTATATGAATAAAAACCTCAAAGAAGTTCTCGACTGAATATGTTTGGAGACGAAACAAGGCTGTCACTCGTTGGTCATGTCCCTAAAAACATCAGCTAAAGCCTGGCTTTGTGTACCGCACTATGTGCCTCCACGTGCCCGCTGTATGACAACTCACGTCCTGCCCTTGTGGTCCTGACGGTTGGGTGCGGCGCCGTACTTGAGCAGCAACTGGGTGCAGTCGGCGTGGCCCAGAGTGACAGCGTAGAAGAGCGCCGAGCATCCGTTGCTGTCCACCGCGTCCACGTCGGCACCACAGAGAGACACCAGCGTCTCCAGGCAGTCGACGTGGCCGCGGCTGGCCGCACAGTGCAGAGCTGAAAATGTGAAGATGCGCTTGTGTGAACGGCTCCCTCTACCCCCTGCGACATATTTCTTAACAATTCGAGTATACGCGTGAATCAGATTTAGATTTTTTTTCGCGATTAACAATGCAAAACGTGGCAGCGCTATGACTCGTGGGTTCTCCCCAAATTCCAATGAACAATTACTTCTCTTCTCCGGGACTTTTCGGTCTCTCTAGGGTTGCCGCGACGTTACCATTTGCAAGCAGCCACGTTATTGACGAATTCTCCCATCTTCTGATACAGCGAACCATGTGTGGATGCAAAACGGCGGAGATATGGTGAACGGCACCCACAGAAACTTCTTTACGTCGTCTTGCGCAGGTGCACCATCATTCATAATGTCTACGTGACTAACACTGTCGGTGACCATGACTATAGCACTCCTCAACCACCAGTCTATCAATGCACATGCCAGAAGGAGGAGGAGGAGGAAGGAAAGGAATGAAAGGCAGGGAGGTCAACCAGACGCACATCCGGTTTGCTACGCATGCCAGAGATTCTGAACTTATTCTGTGCTGACCCAATCAGACGCGCTCTGCTGAAAAAAAAACGTCGAATGTTCTCAGACCGACTATCAACGGCTACGAACAAAGCAGATGGCCCCGCCACGGTGGTCCAGTGGCTAAGGTACTCGGCTGCTGACCCGCAGGTAACGGAATGGAATCTCGGCTGCGGCGGCTGCATTTCCGATGAAGGCGCCAATGTTGTAGGAACGTGTGCTCAGATTTGGGTGCACGTTAAAGAAGCCCAGGCGGTCGAAACTTCCGGAGTCCTTCACTACGGCGTCTCTCATAATTATATCGTGGTTTTGGGACGTTCAACCCCACATATCATCATCAACTTACACGCGATTGACGCTGTAGATTGATATCTAGGAACAGAACGTCAGCCGTCAGTAATCTGACCCACGGCAAAGCGCGTTAGCATTCGCACATCGGCATTGAACATTCAAGCATTATCTTCGATGGCTCTGTATGTTAGTGAAAAAACTCAGTGGTTGGTGTTCACACGCTCAGGACTAACAGATGACACTCATCTGAAATGTTCGCAGACATTCTGGCACGGTTGGCGCAAGGCTGTTACCTACACGTCAGTAGGGTAGCAACATAAAACGTAGAAAGGAAGGAGCATGTGGCAACAGTGTAGCATAAATTATGGCTATTTCGCGTACAATGCCAGAGAGCTGAGCTATGTGGTGGTATTCGTGTAAATTGTCTCGCGTGCGTGCTGTTTGAAGTCGACTCGCTCACTGGATATCGTGCTGACCGGTTGTGCCCTCACAATCTCTGACGACAGCGCAGCTCTGGCCGACCGGGTTGGCCCTACGCCACCTCCTGCCGCTGGTCTCCTACGACGACAACAGCGTAGCTTTGGCCAACTGGATTAGTCCTACGCCATCTCCTGTCGTCGACAAGAGCTCTCGCCAGTGGTGCCCCGTCCTCGTACTTCTGCAACCGTGTCCTTCTTTCCTGTCTTCTCCTCAGTTCCGTCGCTCCCTGTCCCACCACCTCGCTCTCTCCTTCCTCTTTCTCTATCTCTCTACGTTTTAGTTTTATCCTTTTATTCACTTCTGTACCATCATCCCTCGTGAGCTACTGTTGAGGTGTCCTCCCCCTCAGAGACAGTTACGGGGCTCACCACTTTTCTCTTTTTAGGGGCGAAGCTCCTTAAGGCGTGGGCTGTGCGTCCCCTGTATGTAGCCACCTCTCGTTTAGTTCTTGCTGTGTTCGCTAGATGGCAGTGCCGTCCCCTGCATGATGATGGCGCAGACTTTTTCAAAGCACTGGGGTTTAGGGACCGGGAGGGCAAAATAGACTTTAGGCGGGTAGACTTAACTAGAAGGAGGTTATCTGATTGGTGGCTAAAGTCAAGGCACGAGTGAAAATTAAACTCTTCACTGCAAAGTACGAATCCTCAAACTCACTTTTTAAAGAAAAAAAAAAATAAATCTTGTTTTTGGTTCATTAAGTATTGCGGCTTGGTGACGCTAGCCACCGCCCGATCTAAAGGGTACAGCCATATCCATCCATCCATCCATCCATCCATCCATCCATCCATCCATCCATCCATCCATCATCCATCCATCCATCCATCCATCCATCCATCCATCCATCCATCCATCCATCCATCCATCCATCCATCCATCCATCCATCCATCCATCCATCCATCCATCCATCCATCCATCCATCCATCCATGTTAGAGTTACTGTATATGTTACCTAAAGGTAGCATATACAATAACTCTACTGTATGTAGCCACCTCTTGTTTAGTTCTTGCAGTGTTCACTAGATGACGGTACTTGTAGCTGATGATGAAAAGATGCAAGATGTTATAAACTTATAGACGGTGGTACTTGTAGTTGATGATGAAAGATGCGAGATGTTATGAAATAGAAACGATGTCACATATGGCGCGTGTCATTGGTGACATTAAGGCAACCGTTCGATTTAGTGCGGCGACGTACGCTAGGGGGAGCGTTGTAATAAAATCGAGTGGGCAAAATGTACGGAGGATTCTGGGTTTACCAGGTTTACCTCCGGAGCTTCGCCCACTCATCATCATTCACTTCGTGGATATGGCGGCACTTTTTTTCTTTTAAAATCAATCTCGCCCCACTCCTCCACGTTTGAATTGTCTCTTAACTTGGCTATTTTCGGCCAAAGAAAGTCTTGCTGAATGATGACTAGTATTGGCTTGGTATAGCTTAATGTCAAGTAGTGGTGGGTAATTCGCACTATGGTGTTGCCATGAGTGCCCACAGGGGGCCCGCCTCCTAAATGGACACTAAAAGCAACTATTAAGTCGACGTTGATTGTTGAAATAGTGGTCCAGAAACCTTCTAGTGTTACTGTTGTGCCAATGTAGTGTTGTTTTGAAATAAAATGACGCCTTAGTGGTCCACATCGGGTTAGCACAGACCCAATCACCCGCCTCAAGTGGACTGTTCCTCGTCACAACGGTGCCCGGCTTTACTGAACGGCTGCCCACACTTGTGGCAGCAGAACGAAAGCAGCGGGAGCCACAACAGCAACAACGGCCATTGAAAAATTTTCTGCCAACGGCTCTGATAAGGCAGACGTGCTTTGGTTCAACTGGGCCACACTGATGGCACGACCTTTCGAGCTTAGCCAGGCGGAAATTGAACTTTTGTACCACTCGCATCATTCCGCGTATATAGTATCGTCTAGTGGTTCTTTTTTCCATAAATCAAGCAGAGGCGAACAAGCGGCATTTAATTACGTCTCTTGATACACGGAAGGTTCTTTATTTAGTGCAGATAGTTTGATTACTAGTGAATAATTTGTAGGTGGTACGTCTCACATAATCGGAATCATTTTGCGAGTGTCCTATCTTAGCGCATGTGTTTTCGTGCATATATGCATTTACCTCAATTTCTCGGTAAGTAGGGCACTTCTGTTGATAATATTGTCGTTTTAGAGGTTGTCATACATTGAGCTTTCGCTTTGAGATAAGAGGTGTATTTGATGCTGTCGTGGTACGCAGAACCGATTTGCAAAAGTTTAGATGGTGTCACTGCAGTGCAAACGCCGTGCAGGCGGTAAAGATGCAGTGCCTACGCCTCCTGTTTTTTTCTCCTTTGAATCGAGGGCACTCGTGCTTCGCCTGTCGTCCGCTCTGCTCGCTCGCAAGGCCTCGCTTCACGTGCGCTCGCATTCAGCCGGAAAAATTTCCTCACCAGCCGCTGCATGTATCTTCGCGCTGTCGTCTGCCACAATCACGCTGTCATGATTGGTGTTCGACGCCATAAATTTACATCCACAATCAACATCATGTTCAACCAAGCACTGAAGAAATGTTTTGTCTGCTGTTGAGCTGCACCAGGACGGCACCTCCTATTGAGCAGGTTCAGGAAGTCTCTGCACCGCGGCGCCACCACTCCTGCACCGCTCTGCAATCGAGCACCGGGGTGCAGCAAATCAGAGAATCGAGGACTGTGGTGTCGTTCGTGCACCATGAACTGGTGCAGGAGATGAAGGTGAATTGAACGCATCTAACTTGTTATTTGACTTTAGTGTCCCTTCAAAAGCAACGGTACTATATAGGCTAGCGACGCATCCTGTATCAAACATGCGCGGCATCCAAACCATATAGGGACCTTCTTGATGACGACACATCATAATTTAGGGTTACATTACTGATTTCCATTGACTACTATTGCTATCAATCCATCTTTTGGTCCGACCACTTGGGTCCGACTTATAGCCTTCCCTTGGTGATAAATTCGTAGCAGACATAAGGTGGCAGTATACCAGGTACCTTCATTACTTTCCAGCAGTTTGGCTAAAATGATTATTTGTAAGCTTAAATTTTTTTGTTGGAACATTTTTGTTGCGTAGGTTGTGTTTGAAACTGTCTCGGTACGCAATAAAGCTCTTCATTATAAGCAGATGAAGCATGGAGGCTTTTCCAGACGAGGTATGCTAATCGTGTGTAGCGTAGTTGACTTTGTTGAGACAGTACCTGAAGACTCTGCTGGCTTACGTGGGATGGCTTCGTGCTCTCCCTTAGTAGAGTACGTAGTACTCTAAATCGTTAACCACTTTTTCTAACCCCCCTCCCTTTTCATGTCGCAGCCACCTATGTCAAGATATTCTCACCTATAGTGTGAGGCCCACGGGTTTGCTTTATGCGCTCCCATATAGAGTACCTATAGTACTCTAAGTCGTTAACCACTTTTTCTAGCCCCCTCCCTTTTCATATCGTAGCCACCTATGTCAAGAGATTCTCATCTAGTGTGAGGCCCACGGGACGGCTTCATGCTCTCCCATACTAGAGTACCTATAGTACTCTAAATCGTTAACCACTTTTCTACCCCCTTCCCCTCCATTTTCATATCGCAGTAACATGTGTCAACAAGGTCTCACCAAGTGTGAGGCCCCGTGTTTGTAGTATTTGCCCCTTCTCGTTTTGTCCTTAGAATGTCCGCTGGATGGCGGTACTTGTATATGATGAATATATGATGCAAATATGAGAGATGGTGGTACTTGGAGTGTTCACTAGATGGACGGAGGTACGGATGGATGCGAGGACAGTCGCATGGATGCATGGACGCTTCGCCCAACTCATCGTCATTCACTCTGTATATATGCTGTAATTTTTTCCTAAACACCTATGATGTAATTTATGTCGACAGGGCCTCATCAAGTATGAGTCCCACAGGACGGCTATATGCTCTCCCATAGTGGAGTACCAAATACTCCAAATTGTCAACATTTCTTTCTAAACGCCCAGTTTCACAGAGTGCCATCCTGTAACGAACAGGCAGCAACGCATGGTGAAGAAGAGTTCTTCAGGCACACACTATAGCACTGCTCAAGCTGACCCGAAAGCACGGGCCGTGTCAGGAATTTTCAGATCGGATGAGGATGGGCTTGGTTCCAGCTATAGGGCCTGAGGTAGGCCCGGGTATCATACGTATTGGTATAATGACGTGTGTACGCTGTTTTCTTTTGTTGTTTTGTGGATTTGAATGTCCCGAGGCGGCCCAGGCTATGTGAGATGCCGTAGTTGAGAGCTCCGGGTAATTTATTGAAAACACCTTGAGTGCGTCAGCGTTCGTTGAAATCCCACAGTACAAAGCATCCAGCATTTCGCTCCATCGGTATGCTACACGCAATGTTGAGAAAGTTTCGAATTTCCATCAACATATACATTGAGTTAAAGACGCTTTTATTGCATGTAAAGAATGGATCGCCAGGTGGTGCTGCAAGAGCAACATTACATTGTCTGGATAAGTGTAAATATGTGCGTGGTCGTATCTAGAGAGCTTATAACGACCGACAGTAATCGCCTCCGCTTGCTAGCTTGAATCGAAGAGAGTTTGTGGGTGCGAGAGAATGTATTTGATGCCGGAGACATTACTGGAACGCCAGCCCTGGGCTGATGGTCACTGCGGTATTCAATGTGAAGAGAAAGGACGAACCTAACGTTTAACTGAAAAAAACATTGCCCGCAGCTTCCCTCGGGGGAACACTGAGGAGGATGCGGAGCATATAATTGGTTAACGGGGTGTTAAAGTGCGACTTACTTGGGTCGATGGCTAAATTGGTTAACGTGGTTGTGAAATGGGGTGTTAAATTGCGACTTACTTGGGTCGATGGCTAAATTGGTTAACGTGGTTGTAGGAGGGGGTGTTAAATGAGTGAACACGTACACACGTATGCGAAAGGGCGGCGCTGGTCGAAGGGACGTCGATCATTGTGTTTGTAGATTCGTTGGAATTCATTTCACCGCGACCTTGGACGTCGACGTGCCGTACAAACCAACCGACGAGCGGCAACTGAGCGAGCGAGCGCCGACCTTGAGTATATATACAGCACGACGGCGCATGCACTGTCAGCTGTTGAATGTTCTCGAAGCGCGACGGCGCATGCGCGTCCACTGGAGAATCAGGAGAATTGTAGAATGTTCTCGAAGGGGAGAAGCGCGCGCGGCACAGATGGTGGGTGACGGTGCATGCGCGTGTCAGCTGTCGAATGTTCGAGAAGGGGGAGAAGCGCAACGGCGCATGCGCGCGCGTCAGCTGCCGATGTTCTCGAAGCGCGACGGCGCATGCGCGCGCGTCAGCTGCCGATGTTCTCGAAGCGCGACGGCGCATGCACGCGGGTCAGCTGCCGATGTTTTCAAAGCGTGACGGCGCATGCGCGCTACATTATACAGCTAGCGAATGTTCGTGAAGAGGAGAAGCGCACGCGGTGTGTAGAGGAGGAAGGGGGCACAGATGGTGGAGGAGTGAAGCGCGCGCGGTGTGTAGAGGAGGAAGGGATGCACAGATGGTGGAAGAAGGAGGAGGAAGTTTGCAGACGGCGCCGCACTACAAGCCTCGAGTATTAGATGCTCCGCATCTAAAAAACTGGCCAGTGTTCTTAAATTCGTAAGCATAAATGTAAGACGAATCGCCTCGATATCGTTAATAGCGCCCCGATCTGAGACGTGTACTTTATGGATGTTCCTGCAATCAGCACAACAATTGCATCATGTTCCAACTTGCTTGTTTTTAAAGCGAAACTGTCCTCGTGAAGCTTCGGGATGAATAAAATAAACACTCAAGTCCTGCAGAGAACTTCCGCAAGACTGTGATTCAAACCCACGTTCCGAAGACGACCATCGAAGTGGCATGCCTATACAGGCACGCCAGTGGAACAAGCATTCAGGAAGACCAAAATGATTCTGTTGTTTTGGATGAGAGGACAAGGAAAAGATAGAGAAGACGAGAATGAAAAAGAATGAAAAGAGATACAGAGCGAAAGAAAGAAACACAGAAAGGTAGTCAGAAAGGAACAAAGAGAAAGAGATATACAGGGAAAGATCGCAAGGAAGACAGGGGGAGAAAAGAAAAATAAATATTAGGAGAATGAGCATCAAGATGGTTTTACCAGGCTCTACAAACACTCTTAGGTTCATGGTTATATTTAGCTTGAGCAGGCATTGAGGAAGACAAGGAATTGAAGCAGGGAGCATGACGTCTCACAGCCAGCCTTGGCATGCCAACTCGTTTTGAAGCCAGCTGTGTCGGCCCAACACGTGACCTTTTGCGGTGAGATCACGCAAGCAACGAGACTTGCCGAAACTTGGGGGCGTGGAGCCCGGTAGGTTTTAATCGAAACACGCTTGTTCGATCGGCGCAGACTCACGAAGGAGATTCAAAAACGGAACACCACCGAGAGTACTAAAACCTACCGCCGGCTCTTGCGTTTTGATCACGCGTTGGGCCCACACGGTGCGCTTCCCTCGTGTGACGTAATGCTAGTTCTTTTCTTTTTCTCTCTCAGGTTAAGAGGCATTCTTTAGGCTCTGCTCTACTGGCATGCTGTTTCCAAAGCACGCCAGAAGAGCAGAGCAGGGCACCTAGATCCACTGTTCCTTTAGGCTTGGCACCACCAAGGCAAAGCTGCCGTATTGCTTAACGAAAAATCTGATCGCCCGCCAAGGCTGGCTGCGTCGCGCAACGTGCGCGTAATGTTGCAGAGAAGAGAGATGAGAGTTTAATTACAATGGCTGCCTGATTACTCCAGACTTGAGAAAACAGTCGACGCTACAGGGTGTCTCTCTCCCGCACTCACCATGGGCTTGCCGCAGCCTCAGAGTCGTGGCCCTTTCTCAGCCTTCTGCTGTGGTTTCAGAATTTTCGCGTAACTCCTGTCACTGCCTGTAAATCGACTAACCGAAAAAGTTCAATTGATTCAGTCGAATGAATGAAATGCGCCCATCGAGATTGATTACTCGTACGGGAGGAAGCTTTTCATCAATTAATTGATTAATCCGGCCTTAGTCAAGCTGCAGTAGGAGGCAGCTATTTCCCGTCACCTCATTTCTCCTCGCTGAGATTAATTTTTTTTCATTTTACATCATTTGCTTTGAATCATATCATCCTCATTTTCAGACTTTCCGTCTTTAGCCCGCATTTCATTAGTGCTCGTGCATTTCCGGCATCGCTGGCCCACGTAAAAAATGAAAGCAAGGGCACTTGTGTTTTAAGGCCGGCACTACAGTGGGCGATCTACGAAACCACAGTTTCACCTGTTCAGACTCCATTACAGAACAAAGTGGCGGGAGGCGTGGCTCGCTGCTAAGGTACTTCAATGCTAGTGCCCCCGCTTTTGAGGGAGGCGCTCGCATTGAGGCGCCCTGTCTGGCTGACGTTGGGCGTGAGTGGTTGGTATTGGTTGATTAATCAGAAACGTTTTTTAAAGTGCTGAATTGGAGTAACGTTGGTTCATCGAAAACGATGGACCAGGGCGTTAAGTGGCATTTCCATCACCTTTCATCCTCGGGAGCACCCTGCCATAAAGCCGAGAATATACTCTCGCGACAGAGGAGAAAAGCCTCAAAAGAGCCGTGACACCATCGCACAGTAAAGCGGGGTTTGAGGGAAAAATATAAGTAGATGGTTTATTCTGCCTGCACATTTATGATAGAACGGACTGTAAAAGAATATTCGAGTTAAAAACAATCCCTAGAAGTCGTGGGCCATAAACGCCGCCGGACAAGGCCGTTTGTCTTGGCGTGTGTGACGTCATGTGCTGCATGGAGGCGAGCCGGCATCTTTTATCAAGGATTCAGCCGTTGCGCATCGTTGCGCGTCAATCAAAAGCCGCAGAAAGCTGAAATAGTTCCATTGCACACACAGCTGACTTCGGAACGAGGTCGTTCGCTGGAATGCACTGAACGCTCGCAAAGCGAGGAGCTTGTCACGCCATGGTTTGCGCGGATGCACCAATGTTGCCCGACTCGCGCGCCACTCGTTCGTTTGTAAAAATATACCATTACTAATTGGGTGCCTCACCAAACGCCATGAAAATTTCCCAGCATTTGTGACGAGGGTTAATTCAGGTGACACATGTTATACTCGAGAATTTTAGAGGTCACGGCATCTTTAACAGGTGCACTAACCAGTGAGTCCATCTTTGTCGGTCGCCGCGACGTCCGCTCCCGCATTGACCAAGGCCAGTATGGCGTCGCTGCTTCCGGACGGGCAGTAGGTTTTGCTGGGACGTGTTTCTGAATGCGATGCGAGTACGGTAAACGTGTTAAAAAGACGGCTTAAAACATGAAAACAAGAGAGAAGTCAGGTCACCACTTAAGCTCAGCACTCTGTCGAATTCAACATATACCGACAGGCCAATGTTAGATCTTTATATTACGCACAAAGCCGTTCTTTAGCTCATTGTTCCAAGAGTACAGTCACGAGGCTCACGACGCGTAATCCACACTGTTAGGCAAGTCAGACATGTGCATTACTTCATCGTGTACAGAAAATAGCTAACTAACTAACTAACTAACTAACTAACTAACAAACTAACTAACGAACTAACTGACTAACTAACTGACTAACTAACTGCTAACTAACTAACTAACTAAAATGAAATTAATAGGTTAGTAAATAAATAACTAGGTAACAGATAGAACTAAAGAAAGAAAGAAAGAAGTAGGGGAAGTCTCACAATTTACTCATTCCTACGTAATATAGCATAGTGCCATTTACTTCCTGCATGTGGCCAAGCTTAGTCTCCAAGCACAGTCTGACACATTTAAGTGCGCCGAACTGCAATGGCTAATAGTCAATATGTAGATCTCATGTGTCGTGATCACCCTCATAACCAAGCGGTCAATACACACTTTCAATTATCGTTTAGCGATGCTCAAAATCGCGTTAAAATAAACTAATAAACTATAAAATTATGCAAAAACAAATCAACGATGGGGTCATGATAATTAACCTAATAAAATTTAAGCGTTTACCGAGCCATCTAAAGGTTTCGCCTCCACGAGAAGGTTTTAGTTTGAATAGTTTTAAATTTTGGCAGCACCCGCTGATGAGTGGCGGAGTAATCGCGGAAGTATCATTTTCGTTTGCGCAGTAGGTGAGCTTACAGTGGATGCCAGACTCTTGAAAAGACTCGATGCACGCCCTCACCGACACTAGCGGCCCACAGGAGAGGTGGCCTCCCGTCTTGGTCCCTGACGCTCACGTCGACGCCCAGCTCGATGAGCCTCCTGAGTGCGGCGAGGCCCACTCGGACGTCGTTGCCCATCTCGCTGTTCGGTCCGCACATCTGGGCGGCGTAGTGAATTGGGTACGCGCCGTGGATGTCCGCCGTCGACGGGTTGGCGCCCGCCGACACCAGGATGTCCATGCACTCCAGCTCGCCGCACACTGCGGAGGCGAGTTGTTGGGGCTGATTGGAGACAAGTTAAAGTAACGGAATTCTGAAGGTGATTCAAATCCTCGACTTGCAAAGCTTTCTAGAACTTCTTATCATATGGCGCTCCACCTTGACTCGAGAATGTCTATGGACAATATTATCTTTAATCACGCCCAACAACGTTTATAGAAAACATACATAATCTTGACCCCCGTCGCAATCTGTCCCCTCGCCCCCCCCCCCCAACCCATCAGCAAGTGACAATGTCATACGATGACGTCGTAAAACGAGGTCACGTGATATGAAGGCTCATTGACGTCACAACGACGTCAGAAAACTTTTCGAACTGTGGCGTCATCACATATTATTGATTTCTCGCAACACTCAGTCTAACAGCGCCGACGGTCAATTTTCGCGTACGGATAGGCTTCTAAGGTTGCAATACTGTATCAATACTGTTTATCATTATAAAGGGTAAAAAACCCTTTATAATGATAAAAAAAAAACTCTACGCAAAGCTGTACTGATTGTCTGTTGAGATGAGGTCCTGTCGATACGTATACTCCATTTTCTCGGTATAGCCCGCCCCTGCACATAACCCGCAACACTTACCACCGAGCAAAAAAAAAAAAAGAGAGAGAGAGAGAGGAAAAGAAGAAAAATGCAATGCCCCACTTATAAACAGCAACTCACACTTGAAACACATTTTACCGTTCTCCTTTTTCCTACGGGTTCTGTGCGAAAAAATGGGGTATGTGTTCTTTCCCACCTATCGGTATTTTTGTGTAACTCTTATGTCGTCATCTACTTTTCAAAAACCAATGATAGCGCAATCAATATGTGCAATTAATACTGTGGTATTTTTGGACGAGTAACGACCTGTATTCGAAATGCATAACGGCTATGCGCATTTTGTTCACTGCCAATGAACTGACACTATACCATGTAACATGGTGTTCTAATATACTGCGAATACAGTGGCCCATATCAGGCATTACTCGCCTTTTGCTCCTTTACCTTTCTCGAAGTTGTATTCAAGATGAAAAAAAGCCACAGCTTTGCTGCAAAGACGAAGTAATGAATGCGATAGCAACAAATTGGATGGTCACACGCACAATGGCAAGCAGATTGAAACGTGCCCCACGTTTATCTGTATGGCTGTACCCTTTAAATTGTGGCTGTACCCGTTAGATTGAGAAATGCCGAAAACACGGTAGTTCCTCTAGAGATGCCCGTAAACAGCGGTAAGTAATAGATATAAATAGCTTGTCGTTTGAGCGTTAGAGGAGGTGGATATATATATATATATATATATATATATATATATATATATATATATATATATATATATATATATATATATATATATATATACATACTTAGTCATGCCATAGATACATATACGGTGAGTAACGACGCCGTCGACGCCGGCGGCAATATTCAGCAAAGAGGGTCCGTATAACTGCTATCGCAATAACAAACACTCATTCACTCATTCATTTATCTCTCCTGTGCCCCTCACCCGTGGCCCAGTGCACGCAGGAGTGCTTCTCGTTGTCGACGCAGTTGACGTCGGCGCCCCGCTCGACCAGGAAGCGAACCATGGTGCGGTTTCCGGAGATGACGGCGAAGTGCAGCGTCGTGTAGCCTTCCTCGTCCTGCACCGATGTCAGGCCCGGCTCGTGTAGCAGCAGCAGCTCAGCGCAGCCCGTTGTCAGGTTCTCGGCGCAGTAGTGGAGCGCCGTCTTGCCCGAACGGTCGCGGGCGGCCGTCAACGAGGGCTGCGAGGAAGACGTGAAGAACTGAGAAGACCTCACGTGTTTCATCAGAGCTGTGTTTGAAGTTTTAGTAAGAACCCTGTGATTAATGTGTGACCACCTTCATAAAGTAACCTGTACAACATTGACACTTCTGGTTCATGATGTGAAAACGTTGACGTTGACGAGCGGACATTGTAGACGTGCGCACATTGGCAAGGGTATACCTTGTTGGCCTTGTTAGCGTCACATGCCTGTAAAGCTAAGGGCAGAACTGAATTGACGAAGACTGCACATTGGACGGCGTGTGTTCCCTTGTTCTGTCCGTCCTGGTTCATTCAGTGCTGTGTTTCACTTTTGAACGTGCGAAAATTGTTGTGCATGAGCATCTTCATGGGTAAATATTGAGGTGCATTATGAGGATTGACAACTTCATATTGCCAATTGCTACGTAAGAGAAGAATATTAGCCGGAGAAATAGTTAGGCATTAATCTGAGTGACTAAGCTCTCCTCAAACATGTTATCTATTAAAAAAGACGACAAGGCGTCTCTTCCTCAGTCGTTGTCCATATTTTTGTGCTGTTTTTACTTCCCAAGCATGCACCAACAACTAGCTCAGCTTTCACCTCTAGAAAAACACGTTTCTTAAGGTGAGATAAGAATTCTCTGTTATAAAATTACAGCAGTGAGGTACATATTCCGCTGTAATCGCTAATGAAATGATTTATATCAAGCGAGTGATTTCTAGAAAATGGCAATTTATTTCATACCCACTTCCCCTACAGCATTAAAATGTCAAAAAAAAAAACTCACAGAGCCACTGATCTATTCGCCCAAGGCAACTCGAAACCGAATACCTAGATCTTTTAATTTTGATGTACAGATGGCATGATACACAATGCGCCATCGTATGGTGGTGTCCCTCACGGGATTTTTTTTATTGTGACGCATTTTTTTCCAAAAGCTCCTAGAGCGTTTCTATATATCTATCTATCTATCTATCTATACATCTATCTATCTATACATCTATCTATCTATACATCTATCTATCTATACATCTATCTATCGATATCTATCTATCTATACATCTATCTATACATCTATACTATCTATACTATCTATCTATCTATCTATCTATCTATCTATCTATCTATCTATCTATCTATCTATCTATCTATCTATCTATCTATCTATCTATCTATCTATCTATCTATCTATCGATCTATCTATCTATCTATCTATCTATCTATCTATCTATCTATCTATCTATCTATCTATCTATCTATCTATCTATCTATCTATCTATCTATCTATCTATCTATCTATCTATCTATCTATCTATCTATCTATCTATCTATCTATCTATCTATCTATCTATCTATCTATCTATCTATCTATCTATCTATCTTATCTATCTATCTATCTATCTATCTAGCCGCTTACGTTTGGGTGCTCTCGTGGTCACCACCCCCTTAACTTGGCGTGAACCAAAATTAGCATGGGAGGGTAAGATGGTTGGACGTACATTACGCGCTGGTCAAGACATAAATAATGTCACAATCCCGTCGCGTACGTCGTCAATCACTTCTCGCCACCCACGGGTGAGTTTGTGTCGCTGGTATGCGGGTATGTGCCAAAGGTGATTGACACCTAGTGGCTACCCAGGAACGACGAGATTACACGTGTGTAATTTTAACGCGTGAGCGTCAAGACATAGCCGACATGACGATATCGGTAGCGTCGACCCGACGAATGCATGGAATAAATGTCACAGTCTCAGCTGGAATGGAACCCAAGCATTCTGCGTGGAAATGAAGCCTTTTACTTCAGAGCTACGCCAAGCTACGGAACTACTTTTCAAATAGATGCTGATCTTTGTGAAACGTCAAAAGTGGTTGCAGTGCTGCCTATATCCAATTTTATAAACATTACATATGTACTCCTTTTATACAGCCGTTACATCGGGTTAACGTCAATTCTGGTTAGTTGCCATGCACTGAAGTTGATTTGTGTGGCAGTGTTCAGGGCCAGCATCCTCGCGAGCATCAGCGTTTCATATCAGCTTCTAGTGTTGCTAGTACGTATGTTCCAGTTGGCATCATTGCGCAAGTGCAAATAACTAGTTATGTAAACATCTGCAACTCTTCAGCATATGACTGTGCGTGCAACATCTGTACATATATTTAGCGTCATTTTATGACGTGTCGCTACATTTAAAAAATGCAACATGGTCACCTTCCCTCCGCATGCTTCGCATAACGTCAATTTCGAAGTACGTGGTATCTGCCGAATTTTTTTCAACACACTTGTAATTCGTCTAGATCATGGGTATTAAAACGTGGCCCACAAGGCTCTTAGTTGCGGCCCACGGCCCCACACCGGGACTATTTTCCACATTTTAAGAAATATATGACTGCTTTAAAGCATTGAGTCCGCGACTTTGTTTTGAAACATAACCGTGACCAAAATAAAGTAATGTTTCACAATACGCATTCAGGTTAGAGCAATGTAGGAGATTGATGACGACTTCGTTTCGGAATCCTGGCAGCAAATATCGCTTGGATGTGACCTACGTATGAGCCATGGTAAAGTTCTTTTTTTTTTCTCAAAATTGCACGAACCCCCCCCCCCCCCCCCCGCCCCCTTCGCTATTACCTTTTTCACTGCGCTGGTGCTTGCCCCGCCGCGGTGGTCTAGTGGCTAAGGTACTCGGCTGCTGACCCGCAGGGCGCGGGTTTGAATCCCGGCTGCGGTGGCTGCATTTCCCGATAGAGGCGGAGATGTTGTAGGCCCGTGTGCTCAGATTTGGGTGCACGTTAAAAAAACCCCAGGTGGTCTTAATTTCCGGAGCTCTCCACTACGGCGTCTCTCATAATCATATAGTGGCTTTGGGACGTTAAACCCCACATATCAATCAATCATGCGCTGGTACTTACGGGAATAAAGAGCGTGACATCAGCCCGCTGTCTCAGGTGTGGTTGAAACCCATCGACTAGACGTAGCTTAGCTTGTAGGAACTCTGAAGCAAGTACAGCGCAAAACTGGGAATTAACAAGAACAAGAGACACAGGACGAACGCTTTGTCAGCGTCCGTGCTGTATGTCTCTTTCTTGTGAATGCGTGGCTTTGCACTTTCATGCTTCCAAAGTCGTTAATAAAGTCAAGGTGATACGGTGAAGCTGTCAGGGCATAAACTGCCTCGTTATCTGAGGCACGAGTGTCTGATGGCATCTGCTGGAGCGCGAAGGAATCCTCCTGAAACGCAATTTTTTCGGCCCATCATATATAAGTATTTCTCGTACAACGGGTGAATCGGCGTTCGTACTCTGCACCACAGACACCTCCGCGGAAGTCGATGAGAATGGCTCAGCTAGAGAAAACTCGGTGAGTGGCCCTTCGTACGACGCTAAAACTTCTATAGTCCACACAATGGCTGCGGACCTTAGGACACTTTACCTACTCTACCTGCAGAGATGCTTGTCTGCCAAAACCATATATATCTCTCTGCGGCTGCAAGTGTACACCGCAGGGCCTCATTGCACAAATCTGATATGTATAGGGCCCACGACGGCAGGACACCTCTTTAGGAAATGCTCAGCTGGCTGTTCAGACACGCGCATGAAGAAGATGATAGGTACCTTCTAAAAAGTCAGAATTTTCTACGAAACGTCGAATTCAGCGAGAAAATAACTGACTTTGATCACCTGTCAAGTACATCACTGCATGAATTCGAAAGAAAGCAGCAGAATCCCTCACCGTTACTGTTCAAGCACTCTTGTGAGGCTCCCTGTAGCATAGACTAGCTGTCCTTCCTATTTGCGCCAATTGATAGATTACCTTCCCAAAGACACAAGTGAAAATCCCATTAAGGTTTACGCTATTTAGAGCAATGCACCCTACAAGTGATTCAACGCTATATTGCCACTGTTTCTTTCATCGTAAATAATTAAGTACCTTGTGTGCTGCAGGAATCAAAAGTCAATGTTGGAGCCGACAGACGGAAATACAAAGTGCGGATAAATTTAACATGCAGGAGAACGTGCCTCAGACAGACTGCCCGACGTTTCGGTAGAAGGACGGCAAATTTTTGTCAAAGATTCCTTTTGACCATTGGTTTTCAGCAGGTTAATGTTGATGTTATGTTCCATCCACGAATGTAGTGCATATAGAAAGCATTCTCAAATCACAAATCGTAATTTAGCACTAACCCTCAAGAGGAAGATATACAACAGCTGCATCTTACCGGTACTTACTTGCAGAGCAGAAACTTGGAGGCTTACAAAGAGGGTTCAATTAAAATTGGAAAAGACGCAGTGAGCAAAGAAAAGGAAAATGAAATTTGTAGCCTTAAAAGTCATAAGGAGACCAAGGTGGGTCAGAGAACAAACGGGTGTTATGGATATTATAGTTGAAATCAAGAAGAAATGCACATGCACCGGGCACGTAGAAAGTAGGCAGGAACACCGCTGGTCAGTAAGAGTAATTGAGTGAATTTCAAGAGAATGGGAACGCATGAGAGGGAGACAGAAAGTTAGGTGGGAGGATAAGATTAAGTAGTGTGCTGGGATTATGCGATCCCAGCAAGCACATGATGTTGGTTAATTAAAAAAAAATAACAGCCCTCTTAGCGGCCGCGGGCGTAGTTAGGCTGATGATGACCGCGCTGAAGAGTACCAACCATAATGCGGAAAGACAAAAAAGGAATATCAACTTACGCTTTTCTTTCTGGGAAGTGTGTTGCACTTCGTTAGCGCAAGGTTCTCGGGAACATTGAAGAACAGAGTGCAGAATCCATTGCTTCCCAAGTTCGGTGACATTTTACACTGAACAGGTACCAGCAACCGCTCTCTCGAAACCCAGATCACATGGTAACCCAGATCACGTGGTTAACATTAAGCCGTCAACGCCAACCACTTTTGAATCGCAATGTAACACGTATAACTCGCTGAAAATTCTCTTCTTTTCACACAGGCGACATATGAAACTTCCTGCCGCGACTTCCGAGGACGACTTGTGATGTGCGTCTCACATAGAGAGGGGAAACTGGTTCTTGTTGGTGGCGATTCGCACGGCGATTCGGCGTGTGCTATAGAGGACGAACTTCAACACAACAACACACGGCGAAGCTTCCACATCGCAATGCTTCCAGAGACACAATACCGAGACACGTAAACCGCTTTTAGAATGCCAAAAACAAATACAAAAGTATCTTGTTCAATCTTTAGGCAAACGTTGTACGACACGCACTACGGCTTAGCCTAATCCACTGTTGAGGCGAAGAGCACAGAAGCGTTTTGTTTTCCTGGCGTCGGCAAGGAAACCGTGTGCACTAGTTCCGAATCCAAAGCTTTCCGCAAAGAATTTGTCACCGTCTTTCTCGCAATACGACCATCAGTCCTTGGTAAAATCAGTACTCGGTAAACAGAGGCACATGACTGCAAGGACGCGGCGTTTTCTAGAAGCTCTCGGCGCAGGATGGCAGTCTCGTGGTAAAGTACGAGAACTTATGGTCACTGGCAAGAAAGCTACCGGAATGCTGCTCGCCGCGCCCTCTTTACCGTGTCGGTGTTCGCAAGTTACCTAACACAACATATTACGTAGCGGTCGACTGAAAAAGAGAGGAGGGTATTGTGGCTGACGGCTATGCTGGAAAGAAGGATGCCATGAAGTATGGGTGAAACAAAACCTAAAGCAATCAGCGTTTGGGAGAGTAGAATGTGATCAAGAGGGCGAGGGAGAACATATGTTAATCGTCCCGGTAGCCATATAGGCTTTTAATTTATGACGATCTAAGGTGAGGCCTCGTTCGGTCCGCCTTCATTTGCGCATGCGTTGAACGTGCGTGCTTCCAGGGAGCACGTTTGCTGCTGCATGAACGCCGTCATTAGCGCTCGTCCGGTCGGATAGAGAGTAGATGGCGCATAAAAACGGCGGTTCTACATGTCAGCGGCGTCCGGCATTTTCAATGAAAGCACCCCCACCCCTCCCCTTCCACCGGTACTGTCAGAGCGATGACATGAAACGAGAGCTCACGCAATAACGGATGATATAGGTGACCGGTATGTGTGATCCACGCCCACGTCCACTGATGAGGACGTATGAGCCCCACCCGTACACCATATAGAAGCACAAGACACATATATCATCGTGGTCACTCTATGGTTTGACCCCGCACGCGCCTCAGTCTGCGAATGCTGGGGTAGTGTAGTTGTCGACGACGAAGTCGCAATGGTCGTCTTGTTGTCAGGCGGTGGTTACGCGGCATTGTTATATTTCCGCTAGCTCGCAATGTTGGTTTTCACGCACGGGTGTACTTTTGTACAGCTCCTACAAATTTGACTGACGTCCGCTCAAACAGTCCACCTCATCCTTTGAGGACTGCTTCTTACGCGTGCATCGCATTCCACGAAAGCTGTGGGTCAGTTGTCCGGCGACGTAGTCAGATTGGTCGGTCTGTGGTCATTTGTCAGCGATAATGGTTACCTTCGCAAGCCGACGTGCAATCTTGCTATTCACATGTTCTCCACTTTCGAGCAGTCCTCGAACTTCGATCGGTGTTGTCTGTTTCGGCCGCCGAGCCTAGTTGCTGGCCGATTATAGTTGTTTTAGACTTTTGACAGACAAACAAGCCGTCAACACCAGCATATAGATGTCGGCTGCTGCATCACCAACGTTTGTGCATGAAAAATGATGCACAGCTAAGTAGGTGCCTTGTGAATGCCAAAAAGAAACAAATGATCGCTCGATTTTCAATATCAATGATAGCTCTATTGACCATGTGCTTGATAGTCGGACGCCTCATAAACTATTCAGCTCTATTCAGCCAAGGCACACAATGCGATGTCGGGATTACAGAATACGAGACACGCAGGAAAGCAAATTTGCCACTCTGTCCAGGCGCATAAAATCGAAGTATAAGTTACAATCTCAAGTATCGCTGCTTGCAGTGTGATTCCTCCTATCTATATAGGGGATTCGGCAAAGGAGTGCAAAAGAAGCACTTGCCCTACTTGCCCCCCACTTGCCCTCCAGTGCTCCATACTAGCTGATCGATTCTGGTGTTGCTAATACTCACAATCCTGTTGGCATCGTTGCGCAAGTGCTAACAACTGGTTGCATAAGCATCTGCAACGGTTCAACATGTGTCTGCAAAAGTTTTACATATATTTAGCGTCATTTCTCAGCATATCGCTCAATAAACAAATGACAACGCTGTCCCCTTCCGTCCGCATGCTTCGCATCACGTCGACTCCCAAGGTACGTGGCACATGCTGAATTTTTTAAACATACATGTATTTAGATTATAGGACATGCATTGGAAATCACAGGTGGCCGAAATCGACCCAAAATTTCTGCTCTATGGCATGCCTTGCGGTTGTTTACACGCGTAAAGCCGAGACAATAGTTAATTTCTTAGAAAAAGAAGACGGCTTCTGTTATTTACGGTGCATTTAACACGTACATTCTGGGTAAGTGATAGACAGTGCAGCAGTGACCGAGCATCCGATACAGTTCTTGGGCGAATCTCGCTTATCAGCTCTCTATAGTGATTTGTCATTGCCATCTCTCGTATTCGTTGCGGA
>WOVY01001847.1:0-80000 GCA_013436015.1 Rhipicephalus annulatus | reverse complement strand
CTCCTTCGTATAACTTCGTTTTCCGCAGCAATTGTATATAGCGCAATTTTTTCCAGTAATGAAAAACCATAGCCCAACACTTCACTTTGCTGAAAATGGCAACATTTAAATCACATGGAACGGCCCTAAGTCATTGAATGTCCTCGGTCGGCTACAAGATTGTGACAGCAGCTGCACCCGAGAAATTACGGTCACTTGTACGAGGATTCTCCAACAGCGTGTTCTTTAAGTTGTGCCAGAGCAAGGAAAGACTTTGTATACACTTTCTAAAAAAGAAGGCGCCTAGAGATAATGGCCAAATCTTGTAATGTTATGTGTCGCTTCGAAGAATATTTATTTGAAATACTTGACCACACACAGGGGGAAAAGTGTCGAAAACATGCGCGTTACTCGCCAAAGCTTTTCTCCCCGCCAGCGCTGAAAACCGGATTCCCTTCATCGCCTGGCTAAGCGAAAAGGTCTCATCGTAAAGTACGTACTGTACATGAATCGTTCGCCTTATGCAATAAACACAAACGCTGTGAATCAGACGTACACGCGCGGTTTCCGCGACAAGCGCACTTACGAGGTTCAAAAATCCCGCTTCACGTATGAATTGGCAGCCAAGATTTCGGCACGCTCCATCCCTAGAAGGTCGTGCCTCGGTCGAGGCTTGGGAACCCCGACACACTTTGTACACGCCGGTTCGAGTAGTTAGTGGCATTCTACAGCTATATGTTTACCACGTGCCCAAGCGCGCAAGGGAGAACTTATTAAAATACATATCATCATACGTGCGCAAGCAGCTGGCAATATTACGACGTATTTAATAAAGAAGTTCTTTGTACTCATACGGGTAAAAACGCCAGGTTCCTGGCATGCCATCATTCGGACAGATTTTTCGCTGAAGGTAGTCTAACATTAGAATAAATGGCTTGCACTCTTGTCACTAAAACAACAGTGTTGCAAAACTCTCACTGGGGGAAGCGAAGTTTGCTTTGTCACGTTAATGTTGTTGGTACATCGCATGCATGTTGTTGTTGTTGTCCTCCAATTGTTAGTGGCGCATACGCACTGTGGGGGATTGGCCATGAATCGAGTGGTTTTAAGATTCACTGTTTAGATTTGGAATGATGGAGGTATAACAGAAAGATTACCGATAGCCTAGGAGGAAGACGAGGAAGAAGAACTTCGTTCAGGCACAATTCTGCCTTGAACAACTATCGTTTTTTCTTAAACTGTCAGAATTTCTGACTTTATCTGAACAAGCGGAACGGAAGACGTCACCCCCCGGGATGGGGGACCATCCATCCAACGAGACAGCGGGCCCTAACCGTTTGCTTAAGGATGGACCGAATGTGGGTGACCGCGTTGGCGTATCTGCTCCTTGTGATGATTCTACCGAGAGCTCATCAGTGGAAGAGATGGAATCGGAAGCCGACTTCAGGACATTCCATACCCGCCGGTTGAAAAGGAAGCTTCGCAGGACGTCATCAACGGCGGAGCCACAACCGGCGCTAGACAAAGGCAAGCGATGTTTCACACCATCTCGTATGTACCCATGTCTACATCAGACAACCTGAACTCACTAAACAGACAGTCATTGACTAATTATTTCGAGTGAGTAGCACCTGCTCAAGTGAATGAAATTCGCATAAATAGCAGGAAAAAACATATTGTCAGTTGATGGGACAAACAAAATCATTCTTACAGACTGAAGGCCGTCACGCAGCTCGGAAGTATTTCAATTCGCGCGTTTCTCGCTCACGGGAAAGGAACAACGACTGGCGTGATAAATGACGTTGACGCTGACATCACAGACGCTGACCTGCAGAATCTTGTGACGTCGACAGTCAAAATCGTGACCATACGCCGCTTCGGGCAGCCTCGCTATATCAAACTAGTATTTGATTCTGAGACTCTGCCCCCTAGCGTGAAGGTTGGATACGTGAGACATCCCGTGCGCCCATACGGCCACGGCCTTTGCAGTGTCACAAGTGCTGCAAGTTGGGACACGTCAGCGCAGTGTGCAAAAGTGAGACAACTTGCCAGCGGTGCGGCGGGTCTCATAAGGTGGAAAACTGCGATACTGCTGTTCCATTGAAATGCCCAAACTGCTCTGGTGCACATGAAGCAACGTCGAAGGAGTGCCCGAAGATCAAAGAAGAAATTCGCGTCCTGCGGAAGATGGCCAGAGACAACTCGACACACAGAGAGGCAGCCACGTCCATCCGCCGACACAGACGTCGTCCAAAACGTAGGCACTAGCGAAAGCATAGTGGACATAGGAGTGATGCATCACCATCAGCAACAGATGAACATACACGTGCGCATTATCAGGCCGCTACACCCATGTTGTACGCACCACGTCCCAGGGATGCAGAAAGTGGACCAACGCCCGCGTTGCACGCCGATGCTTCAGATACTCAGTGGCCTCCGCTACCGACCGGAGCAATAAAAAAGACCACATCATGGACTGCAACTTCAAAGAGGGCGGATAATGATAGGCAAGACATTGAAAAGAACCAAACTAAGCTGAAGCATCTACTAAAATCTATTCGTGCGATTCTCAACGAGCTACACACACCAGGAGCGAAAACAGCAGTGCAGATCATCAACGTGCTGGAACCGCTACTGCTGACCCTTTCATAAACAATATGGCGAATTTCTACGATGAACGTGTGCGCACCTCTGCTATAATGCAGTGGAACGCACGAGGTTTGCGAAGCCGATTGTCTGATTTTCGACAACGGATGTTTAAATACAAATTTCTGTTGGTTGTGCTATGTGAGCCGAATATGATGTCGTCGTTTCGTATTTCCGGATACGTCACTTTGTGGTCACGTAACGATCGAAATGCGAGCAAAGTAATTATATGCGTACGTCAAGATTTAACGTACGTGAGACATGCCGTGGCTCCTCATGCTTCTAACGACTATATTTGCCTATCTATAAATCACAAGCGACGTTCAATATCAATCATTGATGGATACATTCCTCCTAGAAGCCACGTGGACTGTCCCCATCTCTTGTCTGTTCTCCAAGCTTGCCCTGGTCCACATGTATTAGTTGGGGATTTTAATGCACATCATCCCATGTGGGGTTCTGCCTCAATGAACACCCGCGGTAGGGACATTGCCGATTTTGTGCTCAATCAGGGCCTTATGTCCATTAACGATAGCTCACCTACTTACCTCCGTGGCGCATCGTACAGCAGCTGTCTAGACGTATGTTTTGTGAGCAGAAGTCTCTTGCCTACCACCTGTTGGTTTTGTAGACGTTGAAACACATGGAAGTGACCATCTCCCTACATATATACAGCTAAAAGGATTCCGTCGTTCGTCTCCCCGGCCTGTGAAAAGCGTAGACTGGCCAGGATTCCAAGCTTCTGTCAATGCTCAGTGCGTTAACATTCAATCTATACTTGAAATAGAACGCCTAATTGCATCAGCCTTAACAACGCATACGAAACTTGTGAATGTGTCGCTACCAAGATTACAACTTGACGCACAATATGAATACCTTCGTGCAATTCGTCGCCGGGCAGAGATAAAATACAGGAGGACGAAATCACCATCTGACTTATCTACAGCACGCCAAGCACAACGACATGTATTGCGACACCTCGATAAGCTCAATAGGCAACGGTGGAGGGTATTTTGTAGCTCTCTTGATCCCAGAAAACCCCGGTCTCGAATATGGCAAACTGTCCGAAGCCTTCAGACGCCCACTCAACAGTTGTTCCCTTTCCGATCTTTGGTGCTAAAGCAAGGTCGACCTGAAGTAGAGGTTGCAGAAGATTACTGCCACTTACTCGTAGGTATGGCCTCCTCAACAATATCACCTTCGTATTTAGCCTCACCGCCATCCAGCGACGATCGCCTCGACTTACCGTTCATAATGCACGAACTCGACGCTGCGATTTCTACGTCCCGACGGTCATCCGCACCAGGACCTGACGGAATAACTTATTCGGCTCTATATCACCTCAGCCAGGAAGCAAGGCAGGCTCTCTTGTCGTTCTACAACTCTACGTGGGAAACAACGACAGTCCCAGAGAGTTGGAAGTGCAGCCGCATAGTGGCCTTACTGAAACCAGGCAAGTGTTCACATGAGTTGTCTTCTTATAGACCCATTGCCCTAGCCAGTTGCATCGGTGAGGTGATGGAACGCATGGTGCTGGCAAGATTGGAATGGCTGCTGGAGAATAATGTCGGCTTACCAGATTTTATAAATGACTTCCGTAGAGGTCGATCATCGATAGATGGTGTTGTAGATCTAGCTTCTTCTGTTGAAAAGGAAAGACAACGTCGGAGATTGGTAGGGGCCATTTTCTTAGATATAAAGGGCGCGTACGATAGCGTCTACCATGAGGTCATTCTTGACGCACTTGAAGACATCGGCGTAGGTGGCCGACTACACGCATGGATAGGGAGCTATCTCAGAGGACGTACCATTTTTATGTCGACATCCGACGGTGACACGGCCAGGCACCTCGTAAGCCGTGGAGTTCCGCAAGGCGCCGTCCGTAGCCCCATGCTTTTTAACATAACACTCATTGGCCTTGAAGCTGAGCTTCCCGACGTTGTCAGAATCAGTGCGTATGCGGACGACATATGCATATGGGCATCTGGAGCAACGCGACCACAACTGCGAGCAAGGCTACAACAAGGAACATCTAAGTACTTACGTCGTCAGGGCCTGGAACTTTCAATAGCGAAATTAACTGCATTGGCATTTACGAAGAAATCAATGTCGCGGTACCCAATCTTCGCTCACGGAGCAGTGATTCCCGTGGTTAAGCATCACCGCTATTTAGGGGTCGTCATTGATCACAACCTGTCCTGGCCAAAGCCTGTGACTGTGCTGCGAAACAAACTAATCAGTTTTGTGTATGTTCTTCGTGTTATAGCAGGACTGAGATGGGGCCCTTCGGAGAAAAGTCTTCTGCAGTTATACAAGGCATTGTTTGTGGGCTATATAAGGTACAGCTCACCTGTGCTTTCCAGCATGCGGGCAACGTGCCTTCGTACTTTAGAGAGCCTTCAGGCACGAGCACTGAGATTATGTCTTGGCCTGCCGCGATGCACATCTACCTCTGGCACTATAGAGGAGTCACGCACCTATCCTATACAGGTTTACACGTCTTGTGAGCCTCTTCGAGTGCACCTTCGTCTGCTGACCCGACATGCACAGCACCCGTTGTCTTCGCTACAAGTGGACCGACCAGGCTGTACCTATTCGCGATGCTTCGATACGCATATGCACATGATCCCTTCAGGCTTTGCACCTGCCGTAATCCCTGCAGTGCCTCCATGGACATTGACTAAACCGCTGGTGTGCCTTCACATACGTGGAATTTCGTATAAGTCGCATGTTTCTTATATTGCCCTCGAGCAACTCACCTTGGCACATTTAGATGACCGATACAGCGACTCTGTGCACATTTACACCGATGGATCCGTAACTTCATCCGCCTCAGCTGCAGCCTTCGTGATCCCTCAACTCGGTATTTACCGACAGTACAAATTAGATCATAGGTCATCTTCGACAGCTGCAGAACTTATTGCTATACAAGAAGCCATAAAATTTGTGAACGACCAAGCACCGCGTAAATGGACGATTCTGCCTGATTCAAAATCAGCGCTTCAAGCTATCCATTCTTGCTCAAGAAGAGGCCAATTTTACGAGTTAACGTTAGGAATCGTCCAAGCATTTGACATAACACACAGGAGCGGTCACTTGATTACACTCCAATGTATTCCTGGACACTGCGGCCTGGTTGGCAACGAAACAGCCGATAGCAAAGCAAGAGTGGCAATATACAACGCTCCTATGTACGTCAAAGTACCCTACTCGCGAGGTGACGTCAACACATTGTTGAGATCACTCATGTGGTAATTTTAATTCTTCAATAAAGTTTATTCTCTCTCTCTCTCTCTGGTAATGCGCTGCCACTTACTGGTCGCCACCAGATCACCGGAACAAGCGCCTGCGAGAAAGAGACCCCGGTATGACTTTTCGTCTTCCAGATAAAATCAGCCGAAGACATCCTAATATACTGCACCGAATTTGCCTGGGCGTCGCCTTCCCTCGCCACTACACCCACCTAATCGGCCGTGCGGACAGCCCAAATTGTGAACGATGCCAAGTGCGAGAAACGATAGCTCACATATTTTGTGACTGTGCATTATACGTGGCGCAAAGAAAAATGCTAACTGCAACGTTGGCAAGCATTGGACGAACATCATTAAGTGAAAGCCACATATTGTCAACAATAAACGACCAAACAGTGTCAAAAACTGCTACAAAGGCTGTTCTAGTCTTTATAAAAAACACTGGACTAGAACTAAACTGTAGGGTACTATGCTAAGTGGCTACTGTACATACGCACCACCTCTTCTTGTCCCCATCATCACCCTTCCTCCCTCTTTCCTTCCCCTTTCCCTTATCCCCTGTGTAGAGTAGCAGGCTAGAGCGAACTAGCTCAGGCCGACCTCTCTGCCTTCTAATCAATTCTCACTCACTCACTTACCGATAGCCTAGGCAAGTGTGGTGCTTAATGTAATGCATACAAATATTTACATAAACTAATTTATTCTTAGAATAGAGCAATAATCTGATTTTATACGTATATAATTATGTGGACATGTTAGGATAATGAAACTGGTTAATTAGTCAACCTATTAGTTTCATCAATATAGTCCCGGACGGCCGCGCATACTGCCCATTAGAGAAACCAGAAATGGAAGCTCTAAAAGACAAAATGACAGGCAGAGATAAGTCCATACCAATACCACGCAAATGCATGTTCTTTCGTTATTCGTGCACGTGAAAAAAAGAAAAAAACAGTGGCTGAGCTCGGCTGTGCCAAGATGTATACGTATGCCTTGAGACACGAATGGTTGAACGGACAAATGAACGGGCAGGGGAGCGAGCTCACGCGAGTCAAGCGGCAGCCCACTAGGGACACCGGTCACTCCAGGATGCTTGCGTTCAGGCCATTGTCGGATCGCCAGCTCGGCGCCTTGAGACGTCACTGCTGCTCGGGCGTGCGCAGAACGGCTCTCGATAAGCGGCACAAAACTACTCAACTTCGCCCAGTGCAGCCTACCCTACAAAACTCGTATGGTCATTCACAAATTCTCCTAAGACGAATGTAAGGCGACATCAATCTCCTATTTGGCCTCCTTCGATGGAATACTGATTATTTAGTTTCGTTCACTTTTTGCTTACGCTCGATGGGATCCGGCACAATTCATGGCAAAATGACGTTTAGAGAATGGATGTCGTAATCATCGAGATAGTACGGATCATTTGACGCACAGAATTATTTTTTGTTCTCTCAGCTAACGACGCTTATTGTACCAGTCCGCGGGACTAGTGTACTTCAACGAACGAGAAACAAGCTACAGTGTCCATTAGTGAACCTGCGCTGGATAGTGAGAGATAGAGAGAAAAGGATAAACATTTAAGCTTTACACTGAGCAATCCTGTGGCCATGTTTCAGTGATCGCACCACGTGCTTGACATACCAAAGGTGGGTGCAGCTACCGAAACGTTGATCAAGTCATTTGAGTTAGCCTACCGTTGTTAGTGTACAGTAATACACGCCACTTACTACAACTCTGTTAAAGGGTAGAAATTTTTATAGTAACTCTTGCTTGTAAGGTGTCTATAAGAGTCGTATAAGGGACAGGGGTATATAAGTCCCTGTTTCTCCCGCGCTGCCCGAAGGAATTTCCATAGTAACCTCAATTAAACTTATTCCTTAAAATGCATTGTTACGGCACACGCGGTAAACACATATGCGAGCTATGTGCGCATACGGATGAAGTCACCAATCTGAAGACGAAGCGCTGAAAGCGGGTGAAGCTTAGCCCATGCGCCAGCGTAGAGCCGATGACTCCGAAATGCGAATAGATCTCGAGGGTTACATCTGGCATAGCATCAGATACTCGGGTCCCTTCGGCCCGGTTTGACGGGCCATTGGTTCTCATTCTCTTCTGCCTGGCCAGCGCCTCCTCAACTCTATTAGACAAAGCACTGGAAGGGTAGTCCAAGCACTGCGCGGCCGGAAACTACCTGCACGCAGGATCCTGCGAATAAAGTCTTCTCTCTCTCTCTCTCTCCGAAACGTGCTCTCGCGAAGAAGAGGCAACTCGGAAAGTTATATCTTTTTTGGTAGGAAGCGCACAAGTTTTACAAAGGAACACAAGATACAAGCGCTTAACTTCGACGAAACGGCCCTGCCGCGGTGGTCTAGTGTCTAAGGTACTCGGTTGTTGACCCGCAGGTCGTGAGATCGAAGCCGGCTGCGGCAGCTGAATTTTCGATGGAGGCGAAAATGCTGTAGGCCCGTGTGCTCAGATTTGGGTGCACGTTTAAAGAATCCCAGGTGGTCAAATTTCCCGAGCCCTCCACTATGGTGTCTCTTATAATCATATGGTGGTTTTGGGACGTTAACCCTACATATCAATCGATCAATCAACTTTAACGGAAACATCAGATTAAATAAAGGGGTGAAACAAGAAAAAGAAACGGTAAAGGCAGAACATCAAAAAGCACACGAGCAGCCGTACATTCCTCATCCATTATTTTCCATCACACCACCCATACAATAAAGAACTTTCCGCGTGAGTGAGTCAGAAGGTGCACTAACACACTCAAAGTCGTCACGTGTCATTTCTGCTGCATCAACAATGATACGGGCTAATAAGTCTCTGTAATGATATAAAACGCATGTGTCGTCGAAATACGGCACACTTCCGCAGTCGTTACAGTGGATCACCAAGTGACCATCGGTAGCCTTTCTCACTTTATTATGGTATTCTTTTAACCTCTCATTATAGCACCTTTCAGTAAGTCCAATAGGAGCGAGGCCGCCGGACAAGGGTACTCTATAAACAATGGACAGTGCACACTCAACATATTTATTACGATGCATAATTTGGCAACAATTCTTTTCTTTTAAAACAGGACAGGTCTCGCGACATATTTTTTACAGTATTTCTGAAGCAGACATGCGCACTTGGAAAGTTATAGTTGGCTACGAAGGGTTGCTAATAAACTGAGGGTAGCACGGTCATAGCAAGAACTGCCGGAAGGGGACAATCGCGCATGTATGATTTTGCTGTAAAGCTATGTTCAAGAATTGGATGGCTCATAGATTATGTATGTGTGTGTGTGTGTGTGTGTGTGCGTGCGTGTGCGTGTGCGTGTGTGCGTTTGTGTGTGTGTGTGTGTGTGTTGTGTGTGTGTGTGTGCGTGTGCGTGAGTGTGGTGTGTGTGTGCGTGCGTGTGCGTGTGTGCGTGTGTGTGTGCGTGTGCGTGCGTGTGTGTGTGTGTGTTCAATCACTACACTTTCAGCAGTTGGTCAAGCTTTTAACTAGAACTAATGTAGCTTTAGACATGTTCGTACTCCACTGCAGCACTCTAGCGCATATCGCGAGACAAACGCAATTAACACCGACACAATACAAGCCGCTTGTATTTCGTTGGTGTTACTTGTCTTTGTCTAATGTTTTAGGGACGAAACTTCTTATGGCGTGACGTGTGCGTCTCCCATTGTCGTGTCACATACACGCATACTATGGAATTGTCGAGGCATTGTCGCATACCCGCATTGCCGTGACACATACTCGCATACCAGTGGTACATACCCACCCTCGGGCACACATCCGCATGTCCACATGTTACGAAAAACGTAGCACGACGTCGTTATCATGTTTTCGGTGTTAACAAAGCGCTGACAGCTGAAGTGTGGTACATACTCTCATTTAGTCCTTGCATTGTCCGCTAGACGGTGGTACTTGTATGTGAGGAATATATGATAAAGAGAAGCGAGATCGTGGTACTAGAAGTGTTCACTAGATCGTCGGTCGAACGCATGAATGGACGCGCGGACCAGCTGACAGACACACGGAAAGACGGATGAACGAACGGATGCACGTGCGGACGGACGCACGAATGGGCGCACGTACGGATGAACTGACGCACGGAAGCACGGACGGATGGACACACGCATGGACGCACGAAAGGGTGCATGTATGGACGGATGGATGCACGGGCGGAAGCATGGACGAATTGACTTACGCTTCACCCCACTTATCATTCATTCCGTCGATATGCTGCAAAAAATACTGACTAGATTTTAGGCAAACCCGTATCTTGCTCCCCCCTACCCCCATTCTGTCGCTGCACATATACGCGAAAAGAGTCAAGAAGAAATATTTCAACCATGTTTTCTATTTTCTTATCGCTATCCCAGTGTTTGTGCACTGTAACCTTTTTAACATTTGTTCCGGCTAACATCAGACGACACTGCATAAGCAGAGCTATCGACATGTAAGCGTATCTGTGTATATTCTCCACATCTAAACGCAGTTACCTATCGATCGGAAATATAACCTGTGATATTGTGTTCAGTAGCCCTATCGGCTAAATCCACAGTTGTTCATTTCATCCGAAGTAGGCAGGACGTATTGGAGCAATTCGGGAAAAAGGTTATGCGCTCATCTGATTCCCGCAACTGTCGCCAGTGTCGCTTCGCTGGTAAAGTCATCGCGCAGCCGTCCCGCACGTGACAGCTCTGACTGCGTTCGCTTCGCGCTACTGCAGCCGCTGCTCTGCTGTAATCGCAGGCCCGTCCGACGGAATACGGAAGCGAAGCACAGCAAAACAGACGACGAAACGGAACACATGCAACGGCTTTCTTGTATCGTACGGTTTTGTTCGTTACCGTTTGTTCCAACTCGACCACGTACCCTTCATTTGCGACAAGCTAGGCAAGTGTAGTGAGCAGAACACAGTGCAGAATGAAGCTGTGGGTGAGAAATAGCACACCGTGACCTGAATATGAACTTGAGGGTTCATAACCAGACGAGAGGGAGTGGCGCGGGTTATTCCGGCTGCCGGGAAACTGTCCTACAGTGAACTCGTGGACTGCTTCATGCATAAACGTGCACGTAAGAAGGGCAGCAGAAGTAAATGCTCCCCCTCTCTCCCCCACCCCTCCTAATTATCTGAGGGTGGGACACCGAGTATTCCCAGCATCTCTACTCAGTCGTACCTGTCCGTCGTTGTTTAGAGTACGAAGTTAAGACGATGCAGGTTTTTCGAAGTCGGCTTCTTTGACAGAATCCCGTCTGGTTGGTAATGAAATCATGCAATTAAACGTATGACACGAACCATGAAAAAAGAATACGAAAAATGACGTTTAGGATCGCCGATGAAAGTGCTCTTCGCAATGAATCACAACGAATTCGTAGTGAACGAGCCTTCCGTCATGGGAGACGAAATGTCTTTTTGCATAGTTTTCTTATGATTTGTGTCCTTTTTATAATTGTATGACAGGCTTTTCACAAATAATACTACCGAGGGTCTTCATATTTTGCTCCTGGAGCTTTTCAGTTTCCCGTTTTAATCCCAGTCAGCTGAGTAAACGAGGGTGCAAATGTAGACCGTTATGGAAAGGACATCATAGCTTCATTTTCATTTTTGCTTCCGCAGTGTAGTTTGCTTTCTTTTTTTTTTCGAACTCAAACAACGGGGTATGAGAGAAATTAAGGGAGGGGGAATCAGGATGCTCAGAACTACAGCATATAGAGAATGCCATGTCAATACTATCAGTACAGCTAGGACATTATCTTTCATCTATTCCTTCACCTTCATTATGTCAAATTATTAGTTCATATGTGTAACTTTAAGCAGCATTGCATTAAAGACATCAAAATCATCACAAATTGTTCCTATTCAGATTACCTTTTCCGCATCTTTTCGCCTTATTTTTCTCCTCTGTCTTTATTTTTATTATTGCTTTATTTTGTTTCCCAAATTCTACTGCCGCACGCCTCGTGGCCGATCCTGCGTGCTGGGTTGTGCCATTCTTCCAAGAATCATCATCATCATCATCACTGTGGGCCCGTGGCAAAGCATCACCCGTCCTTTATTACTCGCCACGAAAGTGCTCCTGAGGTTCTTCCGGACCACGAGCCTTTATTTACGAGAAACTTTGTAAACAGTGTAATCTATGCGTTTGTGTGTTACCATTTTCACTGATATGAGTTAATATGTCTATATCATCGTAACGCAGCATCTGGAGTACGAACATCAGATGAGTAGTCAAGGTAACATCTCCACACAGAATCGTGTCCAAATTTGGCTTTCTTTCATGAAAAATATCCGGATTTAGCTACTCGTGTGCCCGTTCTGGAGAGGCAGCTAACTTAGAGCACATGTTCTGACAATGCCCTCGTTAGTGACATAGTTCAAGCCAACCCGGGCAAGTGCTGCTCTGCCATCAGAAGTCCCAATAAAAAGTGGTCAGCTTTGGGCCGTCCAGACAGCCCACAATGCGATGGTCAAGCTTAGACTGCCCTTCCCAACCAACGTGAGAAGCCCTCTGCGCACTATGGTGCCCTCTCTCATGGCTCTTCAAACAGTTTGCTCATCCATCCAAATAATTACCTTTCTAGAGCAATCAACTAAATCAATATTCTCTATATTGTATTGTATAGCTTACTGTACCTTCCTCTGGAGAAGCGCCTTGACCTCCAGCTCGTTGTTGAGCTGGCAGGAGGACATGAGCGCTGTGAGGCCCAGGGACGTCGTCCGCGCATGCTGCTGCTGCTGAAGATGCGACGGCTGCTGCCGGCCGTTCAGGGTCATGGCAGCGTGGTCCTGGATCAGAGGATTTTCGGTGCTGGCCATAAAGCAGCCACCTCATTCGCCCACAATCAATTCTCACATGGCCACTGGCCACGAGTGCTATTGTGTGGGAGTGTTGAACACACTGGCTCGGTCACATGCTGCTTGATGACTGTTAGGATCCCGGATGACGCTCATGTTGCGGTACCTGCAAGAGAGCATGAACGTATTCAGCATTGCATTCGCACGCTCCAGCCCACGTTGCCCATCCCGTAGAGGATAGTTAGCTCCACAAAAGTCAACAGCTTACAATAACTATATATAGCCTACACAAAAGCTAGGAACCATGCACTTATGCTTGAACCAAAAAGTGAAACAATTAATTTCAAGAACAATTCTCTTAATAGTCGGCCAATCCCCTGCGCTGGGTAGGAGGGAGAGAGAGAGAGAACAAAAGCTTTTATTTATGCAGGCCTAAAGGATTGTCCTCGTTAGGCGGAGCCCTTAGTTTAGGGCCCCAGTGGCTCGCGCCACACCGCGTGCCCTCTGGATTAGTCGACGCTGCTTTTGCGGCTCTGAGCTCGTCAGTGCAGTTGCCCAGGAGGAATTTGAGGGTGAAGGAATAGGGCGGTAGCCCGGAGGTTGCGGACATTCCCAGGTGCAATGATACACCATGGGCTTCGCTCCACATTAGGGCAGTATGCGGGATATTGTGTGAGGTGGAAGACACAGACGATCTAAAATGGTGGGGGGAATAATTATTCTGAAGCTTCCAATAGGCAACAGCATCCTCTTGGTTGTGTGCTTCTCACCACCACACAAATACGAGTGAACGAAGAAGCACTACTCCGGAACACCACGTGCCGATAAATCCGAGTAAGCCGTTTTTTATCAGTGAGAATTGAAAGTTTACTGATGCAACTTCATTTAGCCATTCTAGCAACCTCAATGAGGATCGTGGGGAGGCCATTATCAGAGCTAGCAGCAAGAAGTCGCATTTTCGTGAGCAGGAAGTGGCATCTACATTAGGAACAATGAAGGGCGAAAGCACCATGCCGCCCCTCCTTTTTAGGACAATAGGACAATGAAACAAATCCCGCTGCACAGTCAACAAACTTCATAGAGCGTATATTTTACAATGGTTCAAGGACTTTCCTATAAGGAGACATTATTTGTTCCGAAAAAAAAAAGAATGTGGCATTTCCCGTAAACTTATGAGTACAATACAAAAAGCAGGTATATTGGTTCTTTCTTCCCAACATTTTAGGGGCGAAGCTTCTTAAGTTGTGGGTCGTGCGTCTCCTGTATGTATAGCCACCTCTCGTTTTAGTCTTTGGAATTTCGGCTGGGTTGCGGTAACTGTATATGATAATACATGCTAAAAAGATGCGAGATGGCGGTAGTTGGAGTGTTGACTAGATGAACGAACGTACGGACAGACAGACAGACAGACAGACAGACAGACAGACAGACAGACAGACAGACAGACAGACAGACAGACAGACAGACAGACAGACAGACGCTGCCAGCGGATGATTCACGGTTTACCGATAAAACCCTTGAAAGCTTCGTTCCATGCACCCATCATTATTCACTCCGTGAATATGCTGTTTTTAGGGGCGAAGCTCCTTATGGCGTGGCTTGTGCGTTTCTCGTAGTACGTAACCACCAGTGGCACATACCCGAAATAGGTATAACATTTGACCTCCAAGGTGGTGCCGGTGAGAGATTTCTTCTGTGCGTTGTTTAACAATAAAAAATAGTGCTCAATGTACATGCCAAAGGTTATAACGGGGAATGAGAGACAGGAGCATTCGGCTTTTAGTCAACGCGCACGCTGCGATCCCCATTAGCAGACATTGGCATGTACATTGAGCACTATCGGACAAGAAAGGGTTGCTACATTATACTCGCTGGGTGTAACCTCCTTAGTTTTAGAAAGGTTTAGCGAGCGTTGAGCCGCAGGGCCATGAATACAATGAACTAGTATATACCACAAATGAATTCGAGGTGGTTAAAGGGGGGAAGCAGATACGAAGCGCAAGCCGTAAGAAATTAAAAGCTGAATCCTCCTGTCTCTCATTTCACATTAGCAGCCACTGGCATGTACATTGAGCACTATCTGACAGAAAAAGGTTGCTACGTTATACTCGCTGGGCGTAACCTCCTTGGTTTTAGAAAGGTTTAGTGAGCATTGGGCCGCAGGGCCATGAATACAGTGAACTAGTATATACCATGAACTCAAGGTGGTTGAAGGTGGGAAGTAGACCCGAAGCGCAAGCCGTAAGAAAGTGTGCGTGTGCCACCTCTCGTTTAGTCCTTGGAATGTCCAATGAATGGCAGTACTTCTATATGGGGAATATATGATAAAAAGATGCGAGATGGTGGGACTTGGAGTGTTGAATAGATGGACGAACGGACACACAGACAGATGCATGGATGGACGCATGAACGGACGCAGGGGCGGATACATGAACGAACGCCGGGACGGGCGCACGAACAGACACATGGACGGTCACACAGACGGACGCATGGACGGACGAATGCTTCGCCCCACTCTCCATCATTCACTCCGTGGATATGCTGCCAATTTTTTTCGGAACATAAGACATCGCTAATCCGAGGTCCACTTTCTAATCTTTCTTTACATTGTCGAGAGTGTAAGTGCATGTCAAAATTTGATGAATGGGCAGTTAGTTTTATATTGGTGTAGGAATGAAGAAAAGCGTCTGATGATTCAGGCGTGACTAATTGACAAAGTGGTAGCGCATTCGTAAGGCGACCATCGATTAACTTGTATAAAGATGAAATCAAGCACATTTTCAGTTATTTTTCGCGCAGACCTTCATGCTTGCCATATCGATAAGTTCGCTTATTGCATGCACATGCGCAACTAAGTTTTCGTGCCTTCTTTCTCTTCCCCCGTCGTGCACCTGTTCAGTTGTTAGGAGGCGCTTGTGGCGTCTTGACCTCGTTCTTGTGTTCGTATTTGCATGCTCCCTCTTTTAAAATTTCAAAACGCAGCTCTTTCATTTCTTTATCATAGAAAATTTTCGAGTTTGCCCTTTCAACGCTTACTTCCCAGAGAAATGAATTTCAATGCGGTCTCATTCCTCCATTCAGTCCACCATGATGGTGGTGTGTAAGGTGTACCATCTGGGGTCCTGGTAATGTGCGCCATCTAAATGCGATCGCGGCGGCCGGAATTCGATCCCGCTAGCCGAAGGTAGCGGGATTAAATTCCGGCCCCAGCTGTTCAATTTGGATGGTAGTGAAATGCTATAAGCCGGTGTGTTTAGAATTAGGTGCACGTTTAAGAACACCATGTAGTCGAAATTTCCGGAGGCCTGCCCTACGGCGTCTTTCATTATTATCTTCATTATTTGCACTATGCTTGTTTCTGAATTCGTGTAAAGAAGACTGCCGTGGTGATGTATCAGATTTAGTGCTCGGTTGCTGAACCGAAGGTCACGTGTTCGCTACGGGCCGCGGCGATCGCATTTCGATGGAGACCGAACGCTACAGGCCTGTATATTGTGCGACCTCAGTGCACGTTCACAAAGACCAGTGTTATGCCAGCGAGTCCTCGTCAAACGTCCGTGCCTCTGAAAAAGGCAATCTGGGTCAAGGCCAGCCCGCAGTCCGCCCGGACGCGAACATCTCAACGGCGTGAACACGCGCGGCGCCTCTCTGGCCCACGTGCATTGAGTCAGCGGCGCACGTGACAGCGAGCCGGCGTCCTCGTGTCTGGTGGTCTGACGCATGGCGCGGCGACCCCATTGGAGGAATCTGCCCTGACGACCAGCGGCGCTTCTGATTGGACATTTTGGTTGGACCCGGTGTAAATAAAAGAAGCCCTGCGGCGCGTCGCGATCGGCGGTCCTACGAGAGAGGAGTCCCCATGTCGGAGAGCCGACATGTGTGTGAGTCGGCGGTTTTAGGCGAAAAGCTGACCTATGTGTTAGAGAGGAGAGCTCGGCTCTTCGAGTCTCTGTCGGCCCCAGTGCCGAAATTGTAACGCTTCTGTATATATGCTGTACATAAACCTTGTTTAACTCACCGTCGTCTCGTCCGCTCGTCTTATCAGCTCGGCGCAGAAGCAGTCGCGAGCTGAGAAACATACGCTACCAAACGGCTGGTTACCTTCCCGGCGGAGTTGAAAGCAGTGGCGCCTGTGGGACCGGGTTGGCGTCGCCGGCTTTCGCAACAGTGGTGGCTTCGGCGGGATCGGCCCGTCTTTCGCAACAGTGGTGGCAGCGGTGGGATTTCGGAGGTGGCTTCGCAACAGTGGTGGCTTCGGCGGGATCGGCCCGTCGTTCGCAACAGTGGTTGGCAGCTGCGGGATCGGCCGGCGTCAGCGACATCGATGCGGTGAATGCCTGATGTTTTCCCCTCAGTTCACCAGACTACTCTAGCTCAGGTTGTAGTAGTTTAGAGAAGGGCTGTGTGAAGCATTAGAGTGAGCTTTGATCGTTTCAAGCAAAGTCGAAGTGCTTTGAAACCAAAGTTAATGCGGAGGGGGTAAACACGGGAGAGTGAAAAATTGCTTGCGCGTCTTGCTAGTTGACTTATAGTGGGTACGGCAAGTAAATTGTTAACAGGGGCAAACAGCAAGAGGCTAGTGTGAACGATGGAGAACCTTAAGGTGAAGGAACTCATCGAAATTTGTGAGGAACTCGGCATTACTTTGGGCCGTGCGAAACGAAAGCAAGCGATCCTTGAGATCATGAAGGATGAGGGAGTGTCGGCTGAGGAAGTCGATGAGGCCTGGGTGGATATTAAAGCACGCCGTGAGGAGGCTGAAAGGCGAGAAGTAGAAGCTCGCGAAGAAGCTGAAAGGCGCGAAGCTCGCGAAGAGGCTGAAAGGCGCGAAGCTCGCGAACGTGAGGAAGCTGAAAGGCGTGAACGTCGCGAGCGCGAGGAAGCTGAAAGGCGTGAACGTCGCGAGCGCGAGGAGGCCGAGAGACAGGAGCGCCTCGAGATGAAACGAATAGAATTGGCAATCCTACAGTGTTCGCAGGCGCCTAGCGCAGCTTCTCCGACGATTCAGGTCAGCGGTATTAGAATTCGGGATCAACTGCCACCGTTCGTAGTAGGCGAGGACATGGCGAAGTATCTCGTCAAGTTTGAACACGTCTGTGAGCGAAATGCTTTGGAGCAGTCTCTTTGGGCGCGGAACCTGCTAGCTCTTCTTCCCGGCGAAGTGTCCGACGCGATAACTTGCTTGTCGAGGGAAGCGTTTGAGAGCTATGACGAGGTTAAGGAAGTGCTCTTGAGACGTTATAAGTTGTCACCCGAGGCTTTCAGGCAAAGGTTCCGGTATGCTGAAAAGGGGAATGAGTCACACGTTGACTTCGCGTTTCGTCTTAAAGCCGATTTGATTGAATGGCTCAAGGGCGAAGGTGTTTATGACGACCGCGGTAAAGTGGTGGAATGCGTTGCATTGGAGCAATTCTACCGCTGCATCGAGGAGGATGTCAAACTTTGGCTGCAGGATAGACTTGGGGACGTACAGTTAAACAAGGCAGCTGAGTTAGCTGAGGAGTATTATACTCGCCGAAAGTTGCATAGCAGGGCAGCGCGCGTTGAAAAGGATGAAAGGAAAGAGGGCTTTTCAAGGAAACCTGATCAACGGAAACCCGCTCCGCACCGTAATTTCAAGAAGGACCCGTCTCTTACGAAGGACAGTGTAGGGGAAGGGCAAACAGAAGCGGAGAAATCGAGTGAGGTTTCTACCACACAGGCATTAGAACCGGAAAACAAACGGAAGCCGCTAATCTGCTACAACTGCAAAAAGGAAGGGCACATCGCGAGAAACTGTCAGGAAAAGTTTGCCTTCGCAACGATCCGAGAATCAGAAAAAAACATTCGGTTGTTGGAGCCGTATCTCCGAGAAATTAGGGTCAATGAGAAAACGTGCCGAGCACTTAGAGACTCAGCGGCAACCATGGACGTTGTCCATTCTTCATTGGTGTCTCCGGATGACTTCACCGGAGAATGCGCGTGGATCAGGCAAGTCGCCGAGGAGCAGAGTGTGCGCTTACCAATCGCCACGGTTGTCATTGAAGGCCCGTTCGGTGAGCTTCGCACCAAAGCGGCTGTGTCTGCCGCGCTAAATGGTCGTTTTCCTTATCTTTTCTCCAACAACTCGGAGCAGCTTCTCAAAGAGCAGGGCAAATCGTTCTTCCCCAACTTAGCGTGCATGGCTCTCACGCGATCGCAAGCGCGGAAGCTATCGCGGCAGCTTGATCTGGTTCCATGCGGTGAACTCTCAAGTGACCTTGTCGGCGGGTCGACGGAACCCCAGAAAGGAAAGTTTCCGCATGAGTCATGTGAGCAGTCACGCGAGCGGCCCGTCGCCGAACCGACCGGCGCGGTTTCCGTAGAAAGGGGAGACGACATGGCGCCAGTGAGTCAGAGCGAGAGGGTTGCAACGCTCTTGCCTGTAGCGGAAAGTTGGAGCGAGCTGCCGAGAGTTGATCGAGAGACGCTCATTCGAGAGCAGCGTGAGGACCTCTCGATTGAAGCGCTAGTGGAAAGCCACAAAAACGCGGCACAAGTGCTGTCGAAGGAGCACTGCGAGAAATCGGTGAAGAAGCGTGCTTTTGAAGTTGATAATCAGGTAAGGCTGCTGCAGCCGTCCAAAAGGAACAAGCTTGAGGTTGATTGGGAAGGGCCCGCAAAAGTAGTATCGAAGCTTTCTGATACCAATTGTGAATTTAAATTAGGAAGGCGGCCGAACAAAGTTTATCACAGTAACTTGAAAGCAGTCGTAAATTTACTTTTAAGTGCTTCAGAGGAAGAGGAAGCAGAAATTTTGAGTTCTAGCGAGGTAATTGAAGGGGGATCGAAAGTAATCCGGGAGCAGATAAACCTAGAGCCTAGCTTAAGTGAAGGAGGACCTGAGAAAGAGGACCTGAGAAAGATTGGTTCCGAGTTTGAAGACGTGTTTTCGGACCGCCCCGGAAACACGAGGGTGATCGAACACGATATCGAGCTAAGCGGTGAGGAGTCAATCCGTAGCAAGCCGTATCGTTGTTCCCCTGTGCAACGTCGAAAGTGTGAGCCGCTCTTGGTGCCGCATAGGTATCGTCGCCTAAAAGTGGCCGGTTACTGAGGTGGAGCACGTTGCTCCACAGCGCAACTTTGACGTTCGCTAAAAAAAAAGAAAAGCTAAACGCTAATGGAGGTGCATTGAGCAGCGCGTTCTAGCTAGTACCTTCTCAACCTTTTGGTTTCTGGCTGGCGATTCGGGGCAAAATTTTGATCTCATCACGACCTGGGCTGAGCGCTCTCGTTCAGAGTGATCTCAAGGGGCCAACTTCATGTGGTATTCTAATTCGTTGCGTTGTTGTAAGTGTGAAAAATTCAAGTTTTTACTTTAAGGGTCTTTTGTCCCACATGTGCCTCTTGATGTAGAGGGAACAAAATTCCGATAGACACGTAGATAGGTATATGTTGTACTATACTTTGTCTGGTGTTCTGTCGGGTGACCGAGGGCACTTGCTTGTGTCGTGTGTTGTTTGTTGTCGAACCGTTCTTAGCAAGTTGCAGAACCATCGACAAGTGCTGAAACCGAAGATGGTCAGAAGAGACGAGCGAAGTTGGCCAGCAAGTTGTGGCGACAAGCCAGTGGAGCTGGGATCCGTCGTCAAAAATGGGATGTGTTCCCGGAACAGTCTGGAGCTGTAGTCTCCCCATGGCCCTGGAGGCGAACCTGGAGGGACCTGGCGAACGAGCGCACCTGACATCCGAGCCCCGTGGAAGCAGCTCGACTTTCCGGTGCATTGTCTGGCGGCGGGGGTGCTGTTATGCCAGCGAGTCCTCGTCAAACGTCCGTGCCTCTGAAAAAGGCAATCTGGGTCAAGGCCAGCCTGCAGTCCGCCCGGACGCGAACATCTCAACGGCGTGAACACGCGCGGCGCCTCTCTGGCCCACGTGCATTGAGTCAGCGGCGCACGTGACAGCGAGCCGGCGTCCTCGTGTCTGGTGGTCTGACGCATGGCGCGGCGACCCCATTGGAGGAATCTGCCCTGACGACCAGCGGCGCTTCTGATTGGACATTTTGGTTGGACCCGGTGTAAATAAAAGAAGCCCTGCGGCGCGTCGCGATCGGCGGTCCTACGAGAGAGGAGTCCCCATGTCGGAGAGCCGACATGTGTGTGAGTCGGCGGTTTTAGGCGAAAAGCTGACCTATGTGTTAGAGAGGAGAGCTCGGCTCTTCGAGTCTCTGTCGGCCCCAGTGCCGAAATTGTAACGCTTCTGTATATATGCTGTACATAAACCTTGTTTAACTCACCGTCGTCTCGTCCGCTCGTCTTATCAGCTCGGCGCAGAAGCAGTCGCGAGCTGAGAAACATACGCTACCAAACGGCTGGTTACCTTCCCGGCGGAGTTGAAAGCAGTGGCGCCTGTGGGACCGGGTTGGCGTCGCCGGCTTTCGCAACAGTGGTGGCTTCGGCGGGATCGGCCCGTCGTTCGCAACACCAGGTATTTGAAATTTCCTGAGCCCTCCCCTTCGGCTTCCTTCATAATCGTATGGCGGTTTCGGGACGTAAAACTGTATCAATTACTCATTCGTAGGATGGTGGCAGACGGTGTAAATGTAAACGTAGGCGTCAAGCTCACCCGCTTTCAAGGTTGACCAGCCAAGGCGGACGTGCTGTCACTGTTGCCCCAACTTTGTTACTCTGCGTTGCTGAAGTACCACCTGCAAAAACGCCTCACCCGGAGAAGCCGCACAGCACGCACCGAAGGATTTGTTTTCTTGAGTCTTTTGTTCCTCTCTTGTCAATCTTCTATCGCTTTTTGCATACCGTCGCGGGTATCAAACGAAGGTTCAAAAGAAAAGAAAGACCACAGGTTTTGTTCCATCTGTCAAAAGATCAGAGGCCTCGTTACCGACGACCACGTTCAATAAGTAATTCCCACGTAAGCGTGCTACCTTTCGGACGCTTGAGGTACGACCTTGTTACCTGTCCAGCTGCGGTCACTGTGTGGCCATCCCCAATGAAATACAGCATGACTGATAATGAAAGTGCACTCGGCGTGCACACTGCACCTCTACAGCGCGACTCAGTGCGTCAAGCAGAACCGAGTCGTTAACGTCGCGCCGAGGCGAAGCGCTGCAGTGAGGGCGACGAGGTCGATACGCGCGGCCACGCAAAACAAAGCAAAGAACGAACCAAGCGGCGTTACACTTCGCGCCCACTTCCGAAGTGTGCCGAGTGGTGGGTTATTTACGGAATAGTCTTGCCGTGGCCTGCGTGATTACGTTCCATCCCGATCGCGCTGGATTCACCCGCCATTCGCGCTGTACAGTGTACACATGTTTACCGCGGTGACTCGATTAGACTTTGTCCGACGGACTTGTCGCTTCATATCGATTCACGCTAGAAGTGAAATGCATGCTACAGGCTGACGTGTTATTTTTTTTTAGATTTAGGTGCACGTTTCACAACATCGTGAACGTGGTGGGGACTTCCAGAGCCATTCAATATGGCGTCCCTTATCTTTATTCTTGCTATTATCACAGTTCCAATTTCCCAATTCTTAGAATGGTTTCCGCCTTGGACTCCTAGACAACTTCGGAAGATGCAAAGACAAAAAAAAACCCTCTTTGGTAATCACTTTCCGACACAATTGGTGACCCCACCAGTCTTGTCACGCGACGTCACGATGAAATAAGCTCTCGATTAGTCCATGCGAGGTCTGCCGTGGTGGAGCAGTGTTTAGACTGCTCGGCGGCTGATTAGAAGGTCGAGGCTTCAATCCCGGCTACGGCGGTCACATTTCGATGGAGGGGAAAAGGTAGACGCCCTCTGTACTGAGCGATGTCGGCTTACGTATAAGAACACCAGATGGCCAAAGTTTGCGGAGCCCTCCCATACGGTGTCTGTCGTAATAATAAGGTGGTTTTCGGGACGTAAAACCCCAGATATTGTTAGCTGATATACGCGATTGTCAGTTCTGAATCACCTGCTGCCTTGATTTGCCGTGCAGTGAAGACCCGTTCTGCCTTCCCTAGCGTGAATGTAGCACACGATCAACTGATTTCACTTCATGTTGCACGTTCTTCGACCACGCAAACGGGGATAAGAGCATGTTGTCGAAAAGCACGAAATTCCAACAGGCTTTCATTGTCCACGTTTTCTGACAAAAATACGGGTCGTAGGTGAAATAGTGCCTGTAGGATGGGCGGTGAAGGCAAGTGATAAACCACTGTATTGTTTTTGTACTCAGGAATAGTCAAGGCGCCCTTCTAGACATTTTGGCGGTGAACTTATATATGCTCTCCTGAGCTCCCAATGATACTGTCATGACCTACAGAGTTAAGTAAATGAGATAGAAAAAAAGTATGCAGTTGCAATACCCACGCCGTAACAAATAGATAGATAGATAGATAGATAGATAGATAGATAGATAGATAGACTATTTTTAACTACTCATGCAGACATTTAATTGATACTATGAATTATATAATGATGTATCACAAACTATGTTGCGCAGCACAGGTGCCACAGAGGAAGAGGCACAATAGTTAAATAATCGGCGATCTTCTATTCCAACATTGCAGCGTAATACTCTCCCAACAAAGGCCTTGCTTAGGATGGAGCGCAGAGATCTTTTCTTTAGGGCATCTTGCAGCATACTGTTCATTAATAACAGAATAAACAAATACCAGCTTACTTGAACAGTGTTAAATAACTTCTGGCAATCTTTTTGAGGTTTTCATGTCTGTACAACTTCGCTTGGGTGAGGTGTTAAAATAAAAAAAAGTGAAAAACCGAAAGGTCCACGAGTCCCAGATCTAGCACGCGTAAAAGGATGCGCAGTTTTTCTCAGACAGACAGACAGACAGACAGACAGACAGACAGACAGACAGACAGACAGACAGACAGACAGACAGACAGACAGACAGACAGACAGACAGACAGACAGACAGACAGACAGATAGATAGATAGATAGATAGATAGATAGATAGATAGATAGATAGATAGATAGATGGACAAACAGACAGACAGAGAGGAAAAAAAGAAGGGAAGAAAAGATGAAGAAAGAAAGAAGGAAGGAAAGAAAGAAAGGACATGTCTTGTGTAAACATCGAAAAGGTAAAAAGAAAGTAGGGCATTTTTCAGGTTTTTTTTCGCAAGCCAGAAACAATCCTGGCAAGATAGAGCGAACAGAGGCTCTAGACATATGAATGCCAATTGGAATAATGCAAACCAATCATGACGCAAAATCTCGGCAAAATGAAAAGGGCGTTGTCATTCGGAAAATGTCATTCAAAGCGAGCCTATGAAGTAGAACTGGAGAAAAATATATACTACAGTGAATAATGGGTGGCTTTGCACGTTGAATAACAACGTAAGACTTTTGCTTTTCGTAGCTCCAGCGCGTGCAGCATTCCAAATTGGGTCATCGACTCCATTTCTAATGACAACCATGACGTGCATTTTACTTACTAGTTTGGTGAGCCCTCTGCTATGTCGTTATGAGCTAGATAAAAAAGCTTAATCTCAGCGCACCTTTTTTTATTTATTGCTACGTAGGATCCAACGTAGCAATAAAAGAACGACTAACATTCTCGTTTGCTCAATCAGTTGAGCGACCACCCTGGAGAGCTGTTGATCTTGACTTCAATCCCCACAGCAGGATGAATGTTTGGCCAACTAAGAACTTCAATCAATCAATCAATCAATCAATCAATCAATCAATCAATCAATCAATCAATCAATCAATCAATCAATCAATCAATCTATCAATCAATCAATCAATCAATTATTATACATAATTCATTCAATCAATCAGTCAATCAATCAAAATTTTCTTTTTCGTCATTTGAATACAACATGTTACAGCGAAAACTAGAAGGTCAGAGAAAAAAAGCTGCTTGGACGCAGGTAATACTAATAATGGTTAGCGTTTAACGTCTCAAAACCACCATATGAACATGACAGATGCTGTCGTGAACGTCTTCAAAAATTTTGACCATCTGGGGTTCTTTAACGTGCACGTAAATGTAAGCACAAGAGCCTCAAGCATTTCCGCATCCATCAAAGTTGTGGCCGCCGAGGCCGGGATTCAATCCCGAGACCTACGGGTCAGCAGCCGAGTGCCTTAGCCACTTGACAACAATGCCTTTTCTTTTCTTTGTCTTAATAAACACTACACCACCATGGCGGGTCAGCTCGATGAAGCTCTGGCTACTATTCCAGCAGCAGTAACAATAATTTGCTTCAGAGATCCTAAATACTGAAGTCATTGATAATAAGGGGTTTACATTTTTTTATTTAATACATACCCATACATTACACAGTATTTCAGTAGCAAAGCTACAAGAAATTGGTAGCGCAATGCCAATTCCTTGATGCTACGCGCTACAGACGTGTGTAGCAGTAATGTAGGCCGAGCCGCTTGGCGGTTCTCGCTATTCTAACAGCGAAGCTAGCTGTTTCAGCTGTCGGAACTTGTGCGCCGCGGCACTAAAATGCTCAGGTGGGTATGCGCCACAGGGATTGGTTGGCCGAGCAGAGCAGGAGCGGGCATTGAACAAGAACACCACATGGTGAAGCAAAGCGTGGGAAGTATGAGAAAGCGCAGAAAAAGAGCGCGGGGACGGGGGGGGGGAGAAATGAGAAACAGAAAGAAATAAAGAGAACAAAAAAGATAAACAAAGAAAGTGATAGAAAGGGAGAGAAAGAGAACTATGGAGAAAATTGAAGAGAATGAAGACATAAAAAGGCATAAGAATAGAAAAGACGAATAAAGACGCAGAAAGAGAGGGAAAAATACTGACACGAGAAAGAGACATCAAAAAGGGGGAGCAAGGGAACAAGAGATATAGAGAGAAATAGAGAAACGAAGAAAGACATTGAAAAATGAGGAGCAAAAGAACGACGAAGCAAGAAAGAGGTAGAGATAGTAACAGAAGAGAGCGAGAAAGAAAGAAATCGGTGGAGAAAGAAAAAAACATATAGAAAAGAAGAAATGCGAGAAAAACGGATACAAAAGGAAAGATAAATGGAAAGAAATAGAAACAAGTAAGGCCACCTTGCAGCTCCGCTCTTCCGACTAGGCATCATTCGTGCGAAGCTGCAATAATTTTTCTTGAAATAAAAACAACACAGTAGACAGAGGACATATAAAAGAAGCAAATAGAGCGAAAACGCAGGCTATTAGTTTCAACCACGCGATGTATACACGTGCAGTAAATAACAAAGTAGAAAAACGAGGGACGGTACAAATAATGAAAAGAAGGCAGAAACAAAAGCCACACATCATCATCACGACTGTACACCGTGAACATCACACGTACAAACATGCTGAAGAAAATCAGATTGCTCTTTTCGATAAAGGTAATAGTTTTTGCGGACAGGTGAGGGATTGCTTGCGCCGATGCTTAGACAAGAAACGGTTCCGTGTTAAAAAAAATACATACGATTTAGAGTGCAGTAGACTCTTTTATAGCATAGAGTGGTAAGCTGTCCCTAATACCTTTGCCAGTGAAGGAGAATTGTTTCCAAGAGAAAACTAATAAGGAGGATAACGATTCATCTAAGATACCTGCTCCCCACTCTCCGGCCCTAAACTTATTGCTAACGAGTGAGGCACGCAATGAAAATACCGCACCCCCATTATCGGAAGGGGATGACGCAATTGCCCCCCCCCTCCCCACCATTCAAAGGCTTTTTCATTCAACTTTCAAAGATTAAACAAATTTTTTTCCAATGTTGTATGTACACGCCTGTCCATGGTGTTGCGGCTCGCTATCGCTCTACCACATTTACTGTAGATTCAATATTGAAGACGATAAGTTACCCATTAACGAGATATGTTAAACGAACTTTCCCGATTGCGCTCAAGTACAAGAGATTATTAGGTGAATCAATCATGCCACTTATGCACATGCTTCTTCTATTAGCACATCTACGGAGGGATGCTTGAAGGGGGGGGGGGGTAGCGGCAATAATGTCCTCGGGTGTGGGCAGTTTAGAAGTGCACAGAAGATGTAGAGTCGTTTACCGACAGCCGTTAACGCGTTAGCTCCTCTATATACATGAAATGTCCGCTCCATTTTAGTTCTTGTCAACTTATGGCGTAATTATTACACTGAATTGATATAATACACTACATCAAGTAGGCTGAGCTTAATCCACTTGATTGCATGTGGTGAACATTTCCTTGTGTGTTACCAACAACGGGCCCCTTATCATTATTCATCTTCTGTCGTTCTTGACACATCAATAAGGAGAGGAAAAAAAAATATAACGGGCGTTAGCTTTCCGAATGCGCATTACCATTTTCTCCCTCCTTCTGGTCCTCTATATATTTCCAAAGCAAACCACTTTTCGTGCGGATGCTTAAACCAACCAACAAATTTAGATGCCGTTTTAGGTTAGTACAAGCTATCTAATACATTCTAACAATTGGAGGGCCAGCTCAGACCAACAGGTACAACTTGCGCCCCTGGGTCACGTCAGGCTGGCAGCAGCCAGGACTTGGGGTCCCACCCATCGAGCTCATAACTACTGTCCAAATCCTATGCAAGTAAAGGTTTTTTTTTTCCTTCTAGCGCAAAAACTGAACGCTCGAAAGCACTATGAAGTATGAAGTTTATTATGGAAGAAATAAGCCGTCCTGGATGCAGTACATAAATAGGAAGCTTTATGGTACACGTAACTTGTGCATAAACAAACAAGCAAACAAAAAAATCAAGCGATAACAGTATGCATGTTTTAAAGATTAACACTGAAACCCCGATTCATTTCTGTTATATAAAACACAATAGATGGGGTAACAATAAACAGCAGGAAATTGTTCCCGTTTTGAAGAATGTCATGTATGCACACATAAAATACAGGGGGCATGTTAGTATGGAACCACTACAAACTCTATAGCGATTGTTTTCTTAATTCACAGAAATGTGCGTTTCATCATCATCATCATCATCAGCCTGTCTACGTCCACTGCAGGACAAAGGCCTCTCTCATGTTCCGCCAGTTAACCCGGTCCTGTGCTTGCTGCTGCCAATTTATACCCGCAAACTTCTTAATCTGATCTGCCCACCTAACCTTCTCTCTCCCCCTAACCCGCTTTACTTCTCTGGGAATCCAGTCAGTTACCCTTAACGACCAGCGGTTATCTTGTCTACGTGCTACATGCCCGGCCCGTGTCCATTTCTTCTTCTTGATTTCAGCTATGATATCCTAAACTCCCGTTTGTTCCCTAATCCACTCTGCTCTCTTCTTGTCTCTTAAGGTTACACCTACCATTTTTCTTTTCATTGCTCGCTGTGTCGTCCTCAATTTAACCTGAACCCTCTTTGTAAGTCTCCAGGTTTCTGCTCTGTAGCTAAGTACCGGCAAGATACAGCTGTTATATACCTTCCTCTTGAGGGATAGGGGCAATCTACCTGTCATAATTTGAGAGTGCTTGCCAAATGTGCTCCACCTCATTCTTATTCTTCTAGTTACTTCAATCTCGTGGTTCTGCTCCGCGGTTATTACCTGCCCTAAATAGACATAGTCTTTTACAACTTGAAGTGCACTATTACCTATCTCGAAGCGCTGCTCTTTTCCGAGGTTGTTGTACATTACTTTCGTTTGATACGAATGTAAATGTGCGTTTAGAATAACTTTATTCTGTCCTAGCACGTAACAAACAAAAGCGAGATTTAGAATATCCAACGCAAGGATTTAGCGTTAGCGTTACGTGCTCCAGACTGAGCATGTGAAGAACGTAAACGTAGCCCGAGCTTTCACGTACGGACGTTATTTCTGGAATATAGCATTCAACGCTAACGCACCTACGAACGGTGTCTGTTGAAGCAAGAGCCGTCCACTTCAGGTCTTTCTAGTTGCTAGCGTGCAATATTACACTCATTTTTTGTCATATATTGCTCGTATATGATATAGACTTGAGTAATGAGGCTTCGCCAGCCGTATACTGCTAATATTGTAGCTCCATTTCTTTAGATACACAGTCTTGTTGTGGTAAAGAAGGCTTAACGAGATTTGAATACAAGGTTCGCTCATGCTTAATTGCTCAAATATATGGACTCTCTCGGCTGGATGTTGCCGCCGGCGTCGACGTCACTGACAGTATGTGTATACGTATCTGTATATATGGAAACGCAAAAAAGAAAAATATTCCACAAAGAGACTCCGGTGCGTGGAATCAAATGTGGGACCTCTGAAATGTGAGTGCGAGGGGTTAACCACTGAGCTACGAAGGAGCGCGAACGTTCACACGGCAAGCTATTTATACCTACCACTTACTGCTGGTGACTGGCAACTCGGGGGGGGGGGGAGCTATCGTGTTTTCAGCATTACCAGCAACCGGGCACAATGAGCGTGCGTCGCCACATCGTCATGACGCAGCGGCGCGTGGTGCGTTCTCATCTCCAACATGCACTTTGCCTCCGCGGAGAGGGTTGACGCTCCTCGCATGCCCTTATGTCGCGGTGGCGAGAATCGTCCCCTTGGCTGGCCTAGGACTTTCACTGGAACGATTATGGGGCAGTTACCGGGTTTACAAAAGTCACTGCATTCGTTTCAGTCTCCGCTTGCGAAAAAAGTGTGTTTTTCAAACACAGTCTATACACAACTGAGGCACAACTAAGACGCTTGTGCGTCATATGAGCGTGAGAAACGTGGGGCACGTTTCGATCTGCGTGCCATTCTGCGCGTGACTTTCCAATTTGTTGCTATCGCGTTCACTGTCTTTTGTAGCCGCGCCATGATGGCGACACTGTATTTATTCACTTGTTTATAAGATAAAGGCAAAACGGCCAAAAGCCAAGCTGAGACAGTCAATAAGAGTCTTGAAGAATACTTGATTGTGGCATATGTCGAAAGAATAGAATGTTTCGACCCGTCAGGCACAACACTGAACCAGATGCTGCTTCAAGGTTCAGCATTAGTGAATTCTTGTAGTAGCTCAATTTAGCAGTACACTCGAATCTACAGTGTGTTAGTGATTTTATGTACAGATGGCACCATAGGCCTTGTTTTAGCTTTAGGGGGATTGCCTTTCGCTCTAGTTAAACTCCACAAGTAGGCGCATAACACGTTTCGTTTAAGCGTATGCCATTAGCGTAGAGAAGCACGCTAACGTAACATAAAAAGTGTTTAGTTCCTATTTCCTCTGCCGTCTCACACTCTGCCGATGCCTGCTTGAATTGGTTTTAGACTCCCTCTGCAGGTGCGATGATCTTGAGTGATGTTCTTGTTGGCATATAGAGCTGGTAAGAAAAGAAACGCATGGAAGAAATTTTATTTCAGACCAAGGCTGATGGGACGTTTTAATTGATCTTAATAATTACTACCTCACCGTGTACCATTCGCGGTTCTCAGGAATGCAATGTGAGGTCAATTAGTGCTTTCCTGAGTTGATGGTCCATCAGTGAAGGGGCGAACTGAGTTACGTAGCATTTTACCGCAATTACAAGTAGCCACCCAGCAGCGTATGCGCACTCGATAGGATCAAGCTAGCGTGTCAGTTGGTTGGTTGGTTGGTCCTTAATAAATTGGCGCAAGGCACCATGGGGCATAGGCCAAGAAATGGGCGGTACCTTGTTATATAAATTGTTTTGTTTTTAAATCTCAAAAATATTAAGTGCAAGGGAGTTTAATAGCGACGCCAGGTAGTAGGCAGGCAGCCGGTACGGACAGAAATGCTCGAGCAGTCCAGCGTCTACAGCTCGTGCACACACTCGCGCTTCGCACTCCGAGAGAGATGGTCTCACTAGTCAGTGCCTTGCGAATTCCCCACTACAATACCCCGGCGACGAAGACGAGCCATCCTGGCGACTCAAGGTGACGAGAGAACAGGAGGGTCGTAGCAGGGCTTGAGGTAACTGACGTGGACCGTCTCCCGACCAAGGCGGCGCTTGTCCGTGGATAGCTTGAGTGGTTCAATCACATAGGTGACAGAAGAAGGGTGCTGTAGGACGCGGTAAGGGCCCGTATACTTCGGCGCAAACTTGGGAGTCAGTCCAGGAGGGTGGAAAGGCTGTCGGAGCCACACGAGAGAACCGACAGGGAAAGTGTCCTGAGCAAGATCATAGTCGTGGCGATCTTTTTGGAGGGCTTGATTATCGGCTGTGAAGGACCGTGCAAGCTGACGACACTCTTCGGCATGTTCTGCCATTTCAGAAACTGGGCTGAACTCGGAGGCATCAGGATTGTATGGCAGAATTGTGTCGAGTGTGCTGCATGGGTCACGACCATATAAAAAAAATGGAGAAAAGCCCGTTGTTTATTGAATCGCCGTATTGTAGGCATACGTCACGAAAGGAAGGACAACGTCCCATTTGGAGTGGTCCGAATCAATATACATAGCGAGCATGTCTCCGAGGGTTCTATTGAAACGTTTCGTTAGGCCGTTCGTCTGAGGGTGGTAGGCTGTTGATGTGCGGTGTACCGTGCAGCATGAATGCAAGAGCTGCTGCAGAACTTCGGATAAGAATACACGGCCCCTGTCACTCAGGAGCTGCCGTGGTGCACCATGACGAAGAACAAACCGGTGCAAGATGAAGGTTCACTGAAAGATCCTTCTGGTCGCCTCGGACGTTGGGCACTACGCCTCCAGGAATTCGACATACGCGTCGTCTACCGATCGGAGCGAAAGCACTCTGACGCAGATGCGCTTTCACGATCACCCGTGAAATGTGATGAATCGGAAGTACCAGCCCTTGACCTTTCCCTCTACTTCGTCAGCGTCACAGACATGTCATCCGAACAGCGGAAAGACCCTTGGATTGTCTCGCTCTTAAATATGCTTTCTGACACATCAACTTCCGGTTACCCGCGTGCTCTTTGCCACCAAGCAACGCATTTCGCCATACGAGATGGCCTGTTATACTGTCGCAACTATCAAGTGGTGGGTCGTCAATGGCTGCTAGTCATACCCAGCACCTCCACCACTTTGCAAGGGAGTTTATTAGAGACGCCAGGTAGTAGGCAGGCAGCCGGTACAGACAGAAATGCTCGAGCAGTCCAGCGTCTACAGCTCGTGCACACACTCGCGCTTCACACTCCTATAGAGATGGTCCCACTAGTCAGTGCCTTGTGAATTCCCCACTACATTAGCAATAAATCATTTTCTAAACAAATAATTAGCTTAATTTGCGAAAAAAAGTAATGTCGTTGAAGGATACGTCTCCCTTACATAACCTTACAATTCAATTTGTTTCGTCTCACGTAGCAAATCGCATACTGCATCCCAAACGCTTCTGTGTCTAAAACCACGTGCTGTAGCTCCAAAGAAAATAACCACCGGAAGTAATGAATTGAATCCCATCTTTCGGATTTGGTTCAGTGAAAAGCCTTTTTCTTTGACTGTTAAACAATCTGCATGTTTGGAAGAAATGATGCAGGGCGTAGAGCATAGCAGAACTACATATGGCTAGAAACGATGCTTTGCAAACGCTGTAGCGATGAATGTGCATGTCGGTGTTTGTTTCGGAAAGCAACATAAACAACGCAAGGGGTTATAGTGAATGAGAGACACGTGATGGTGGCCAAGTGACCGTGCCGTTGTCGTCAGCACTTCAATTGATTGATATGTGGGGTTTAACGTCCCAAAACTACTATACGATTATAAGAGACGCCGTAGTGGAGGGCTCCGGAAATTTAGACCACCTGGGGTTCTTTAACGTGCACCCAAACTTGAGCACACGGGGTCAGCACTTCAAGGTGAAGCGAAAGACGGAACGGCGCATGAGCCGTCCTCTCTCGACTAAATCTTCTCGCGTTCTCTTTCTCGCCCTCGCCTCAAGCTCTTAGCTAGAGCTGCGCAAGCGGCGAGGTAAAGACTATGATCATGATGAGTGACGATGATGCCGCCACAATTTCAAGCAAAGCACTTCGCGAGACTCGGTGGCTGAAAATCGCCGTGGCACGACGCCGCAACAAACGAGCACGCGCAGTTTCCACAGCGAGCGGCCGTAGAGCCATCGATATTTCTAAACGTTCTGTGTATTTTTCAAGTACGCGGATAGTGGTAAAGCGCCGATAATAATCTAAGTTAGAAAGAATGACAGCTTGCCGCGATAGTTATGCAGCAAGCCTCATGCCTCACCCACATCTGACACACGCGTTTAGCCGTCATTCCTGGCGACGGGCAGCAAAGCACTCACTAACGCAAAAAACGTGCCCGCTTTTGTGAAGGTTTTCCAATTTATTTATGGTGGCATCGCGAAAGATTGTCCGCCTGCGATGTGTTTAAATTATGAAATTCTGCTCGAAGCACGCACTAAACCGCCGGCCACGGGCGCTTGCGCAACCATAGCTATCAAGACAATTAGGCGCTGCAGTCTGCTACGACTCTCAACGTTGTGCGCCCGCCACAAGTGGCGCTGCGCGCGCCTTTCAGGGCGCCCCCTGTAGGTCCCGCACGGAGTGTATTGAGCCCAAACGTATACCAGGTGGTGTGTTTAGAACAGATGTTCAATGATTTGGAGTACAATGTTTATAATGTGTTAGAGCAATAGGCTGTCACCTTACTGACGTGAGACTATAGTATGCGCTTAAAAAAGTGGTGAACCATTGTGTGTTTAGAAAAAGTTGTGAATGATTTAGAGTACCTGGTACTCTGCTATAGGAGAGCCTAAAACCGTCCCGCGGGACTCACACTTGATGAGTGTGCGTTGACAAAAGTTACAGCGTGAAAGAGTTCACTACGGAGCAGTGACTGCGGTTGTACGTGTTTAGAACAAATATAGACGATTCACCGTGTGTTTAGAGAAAGTGGATAATGATTTAGAGTACTGGTAACTTTACTATTGGAGAGATAAAGCCGTTCCGTAAGTCCTTCTGGCAAAAATTACGCCATGGACGCTATGGCTGCTTAGAAAAAGTGGTTAACGATTTTGAGTACTTAGGGGAACATAAAGCCGTCTCGTGGGCCTTGATGCCCTGTAGATGCATGTTTAAGAGAATTTTATTTCTGAAAAAAAGCATACATACACAGAAGACATTTATGTGTTACAATGCTCGTTCTCAAGACATTGCTAATATATCTTAATATACATTCAAATGCACAACAGGAACTGTTTGTACGTGTACACAGATATTCTAACGTGCACATAGAAAAGTATGCTCAGGGGTACGTACAATTCGCGAAAAGGAACAAAAACAACATCTTAAAAATGCGTTTATGCTGTTTAAAGAAACAAATGGCCGCATATCCACGGTGTAAATGATTGATAGCGGGGCGAAGCATCCGTCCGTCCATTCGTTCTTCCTTCCGTCCATCCATGCGTGCGTCTGTGTGGACGCCCGTGCGTCCATCCACCTGTCTGCGCGTGCGTCTGTTCGTGCTTCGTGCGTCCGCACGTTCATCTGTGCGTCCGTCCCTGCTTTCGTCCATGCATCCGCTCCTGCGTCCGTCTATGCGTCCATTCGTGCGTGCAGCCATTCGTGCGTCCGTCCCTGCATCTGTCTGTGTGTCTGTTCGTCCACCTAGTCAACACTCCAAGTACCACCATCTCACATTTTTTCATCATATATTCCTCCTATATAAGAACCGCCATCCAGTGGACATTCCAAGGACTGAAGGAGAGGAGGCGCACGCACACTTTCTTACGGCTTGCGATTCGTGTCTACTTCCCACCTTTAACGACCTCGAGTTCATGGTATATACTAGTTCACTGTATTTATGGCACTGCGGCCCAACGCTCGCTAAAGCTTTCTAAAACCCCGGAGGCTACGCCCAGCGAGTATACCGTAGCAACCCTTTATTGTCTGCTGTGCGTTGTTGAACAATAAAAAATTCGCAGCGTGCGCGTTAACTGAAAGCCGAATTCTCCTGTCTCTCATTCCCCCTTAGCAGCCATTGGCATGTACATTAAGCACTATATTTTATTGTTCAACAACGCACAGAAGAAATCTCTCACCGGCACCACCTTGGCGGTCAAAATGTGATACCTGTTGCACACTACTACTACAGCCACGAGGGACGAACGGGTGCCGCTAAAGAAAGCTTCGCTTCTAAAATTTATTTACTGTATGTACAGAACACAAAGGCTTCATACCATTCCAGTAACAGGGCACATACACTTTGGCACATCCATGTATCATGACCAACATCACCACGTTGCAGTGAATACATTTGCTCTAATATACACGACAATGTTTGCATGCATGCTATGCTTAAAAAGTAATGAACATCAATGGCATCAATGCCCCAATGATTAGTGCGCTTACCAAACCACGCTAAATCTACTCATGCACTCTGGCCAAATACGGATAAAATCAAAGTGCTTCTTCGGTGTATAGGGCTACCCTCGCTCTATAAGCAAAGCGTACTTAGCAAATAATTACTAGAGCATGTCTTTTGGTATAGCGTCTTGTAATTCCTAATCAAACAATTTCCGCCAGAAAATCTAGCTAAGAAAATTGATCATTCCAAACAGAGCCGGAACGCTCCTCGCAAATAAGCCATTTGATCTCACGATGGATCTTTATGAATACTTTCTTTGACCCTGAGTGATACTCGGTGATACTCGGTGAGATGTTACTTACAACCCATACCCTTACATGGTTCCCGGGTCATATGTTAAACATGGACGAAGGGATTATCAATCTCAGTGAGTTGGCCCACTCCGGGCCGCGAGGGTTAGCTGTCCGCGGCCATGGAGGACCTTTGGGTCGAACTGGAGCTTTCGTAAACAGGGATGTGCCAACTACAATCAATGAAATTGCCCCGCATTTTGCTATAGATAGGAGAATCTTTCCACATTCACACAGAAGCAAAATAGAGCGCAGACACTTGCATTGCGATTACTTCAAACAGAAACGTGCCCTATCCCTGCTTTTCTCCGCAAGCTTTACCTTGAGGATTATTTTTAAACATGTACAAAATGTGGCGGTTTCGCCACCTTACATCACATGCTCTGGGAGTGCCCTTCAGTACGCGGCATGGATACATCATCGTCCAGAAAGTGGGACTCCTCCGGAGTCCGGACATAACATCGCCACTTTGGGCTGTTCAGAGGACCCACGATGCGGCGCTAGGTCTCGGCCTTACTGTCCCATGGAGGGAGCGGCCCACCGTGTGCTATAGGGCGCACGCCTTCGGACTTTTACAATAAAGTTTTCCCAAACCAAACGAAACCCTCTACGACACGACAGGGGTCGCAAGTCGGCGCGCGGGCCATCGACACAAAACCAAACCTAGCCCCCCCCCCCCCTTTTCCTTCACTTCCTTTGTTAATACCGACGTGGAATTTTGGCCAAAGATAGGATTTTCGTTTGTAACCTGGGTTTGATTGCAAGTTTCCGACATGCGTGCCGCAAATAAACAGGGTTAGTTATCCAGTTTTGCAAATTTTTGTCGTTTCCCCAAACTTCTTTGATTTGCATGAAAATCCCAGCTGTACCCAATCTCTCGACAATGTGCAACTTGGACCTCTACCTGAAAAGGTTGCGGACTCTTGCTCTACGAGATTTCTGGTCGGTGCCACTGCCACTAACTGCTATATTTACCCGAAAAGAAACATCACAGTTTGCCACAACAGTGGTTTGTCACAAACTGGCCCGTTAGTTCTTTCAGAGCTTCTGAACTTTTCTTCCCCGTATCAACGAAGAGCAAAATATCGCACATAAAGTGATCCGCAGTTCCTCCAACCGATTCACTGAGACACTACACTGAAGACAATTTTTGGCAGCGTGAGTCTGTGCGAGTCCGACTTGGAAAAGTTTTCTTTGAGTCCAAGTCAGAGTGAGTCCAATACCCAAGATATAATTTATGATTAAGTCTGTTTGAGCTTCACAACTTTTGCCGACCTATGGTGTATGCAAACATCGCAATTTGAGAAGAAATCCCTGCGTAGCTCATTTTGGTTGGCCATGACACAGAATGCGGAGAGCGCGTGTGTTTCTTTCACGATTAACGCATGCTCCCGCCACCCACGCACACTGGTTATCACAATGTAAAACATCACGCCGCGCGGGGGATGTTATTACGCTTCTTGCCCGTAATCGGTTTGTCCCGTGACCCCAATCAAAATCGAAATTGCTGCGTGGAGTCAGCAGGCGAGGCCAAAGATCGACGATATCACAAGAAACCGATGTTCGCGAGCGTGCGTAAATAAGGGTGGAAAAAGCGCGGGTGATCATTGCTTGCGAAGGGTATTACGTCACGCGCAAATCAGCACTTGTGGAAACCAGGTCAGATAAATAACGCGCATTATCGAAGGGCGAGAGCGCCGTGTCCCTGGGAACAAATTTATCGCTGGCAGTTCGAATGGGCCAGTTCCCAGAAATTATTCGCGGCGATCTTTCATCCCCATTCGTTGTTTACAAGCATTACTGAGAGCAACCGAGAAGGGCTTAGTTGTCACGGCTACAGGTACTGAGAGGCAAGCATGTAGCTCAGGAGGTGTTGCATGACGTTGAATAACCACCTGCGAAAGAACTTGCGAACAGGTTTTTCATGGCCGTATAACTGGCCCCACCAGAAAATAAAGACGCTTCAATGTGCCTTTTCTATTTTCCTGTGCTGATATCTGGTATTTTGGTAGGGTTTGGTAGGGGCCGGGAGAACTGGCATTACCAGAACGAAGGCCTCCGAAACCAGGAGTCAATTAGCGATTATTCCGCTGAAGGGTGCATGCACTGCGGCATCGTGGAAAAGGCGGATTCACTCCGTAATCCAGCTGCTGCTGCTGTTGTTTAAGATTTATCGAGGTGTTATCTGCAAAGCGACGAAACAGCGATGGCAGTTTCGGTGGCCTTTACCTCACCACAAACAATAGTCTTGTTTTTTAAGGACGGTAGTTTTTCTTGGGGACCTTCGACGCAAAAGCTTCGTCTATTTGCTATTGTCAAATAAAACATTATTGTGCACATCTGAGGCACCATAACAACAAGTCAATATTCTGTATGTGTGTCTTTTACAAGAAAATGCACACATAAGTAATTCTATGGCCGTAGCGTTTATCACGCTGCGCTGACCATGCAACGCTTGCACGAAAAAGCAAGTGTTTCCAACCTTTTGCTAATACGACACGGTAGTGGAACCTGCCCGTCGCCTTGCGTTCTACACCTTATCACCTCCGAGACGGGAACGCACGCTACACGCTTCGTTTTCTAAGATAACTGCCAGATAGCGCTTATGTCTCAGGTGTGACGTGACTTGATGCGCTCGTTCGCCACCACCGCACGCACGAGGCACTCTGACGCAGCACCTCCAGAATACCATTCACCGATTGTCTTGCACAGAACATCAAATAAATGTTTTGTTCACTCTCTCAGGGGCAAGACTATCATCTTTCGATGATATTTGGAGTGTAACATGCAGATACAGGGCCAATTTTTTACTCTCTCTCTCTCTCTCTGTGTGCGTGTATGTGTGTGTGTGTGCGCGTGTATGTGTGTGTGCGTGTGTGCGTGTGTGTGTGTCTGTGTGTGTGTGTGTGTGTCTGTGTGTGTGTGTGTGTGTGTGTTTTGGAGTGTGGCACGCAGCAGGCCAGCGCCACAGTTTATGAAATCAAGGCTTCACCTTTCCAGAGAGCGCCTCTCTCACGCCTGTCTGATCCATTCCTTACGCAGACGCCTTTTGCGAATTCGTGTTTGAATTCTTGAAAAATTCTTGTTTGAACACACATGAAACAAAGCATCGTCGCAATTACAATGTCAAACTCCGTATTCAAGTCTCGTTCATGAGAGGTCGACGGGACGAATAACCACGACTTCTTGAGCGTGCATGATCAACGGCAAGCCGATGAAAACGTAACGGAACCGAATTCCCGCCGGAAGGTCAAGCTTGCAGAGACCCCTGCTATAGACTAGCTTATGAACGAGTTTCAATGCCGCTAAATTGGGCTGTTAATCTTGGTGCTTTGCATAGTCAACAACGAAACGAACAGGGTTACGATAGCCGCATACGCATGAAAACAGTTGGGTTGGTTCATACGATGTTTCAAGCGCTTATCAGTTCACGCCGCGATATGCATAAGCAAGCAAACATCGACTTAACAGCCAAAGATGGCGGCGCCCATATGTATTACAGCAAATAGTCTAGAGCATTAGTTGTCATTTTTTTGATTTCGTAAAAGTGGCGGCAGGCCGTGAGAAATCGGCTCTTCTTGCAGACATTCTTCTTTTTATCTACTCCATCTACAGACTCTTCGACCTTTCTACCGCACTGTTTTCGGGGATAAACTGTTTTTTTCTTTTCCCTTTGAGCTGCCCGCGATCCTACCCCTATAGAACGGGGGTAGAATTCTTCGGGATTCCAATCAAGTGTTCCATCCATCCATCCATCCATCCATCCATTCATCCCCTGTGCGCTGTGCGGGTAAAGCTGTAAAGCTGTATATATATATATATATATATATATATATATCATCAGGAATCCTTCATCAGGAATCCTGATGAAGGCCAGACTCTAGGCCGAAACGTCGAAATAAACCACGTTGTGACTGCTCACGGAGGATCTACTGGACTATACGCAACGCTACGGCCACTCAACCACCATGCCTGCCTATATATATATATATATATATATATATATATATATATATATAAAACCAGATTTCTCCCCTGATGGGAGAAATCTGGTTTTTCCCTGATGAAGGCCGGTCCCCGGCTGAAACGTAGGAAAAAATAAAAAGATTTAGTTTTGCCCGTTCTCGTCTTTTTGACATATATATATATATATATATATATATATATATATATATATATATATATATATATATATATATATATATATATATATATTAGTCAAATACTACACGGGTGTGCACCTTACTTTCCCATTTATTACAGCGAAAGCTGCAGGTTATGAGATCACAACAAGGGTCGCGGTATAGTTGTCCGCAGTCGCCGCCGCCACCGCCGATGTCCGTAACCGCTCGAAAAAAAAATAAATAAAACACACCAAGGATACAATGAGAATGGAACCCGGGTCTCCTGCGTGCCAGCTACAGAGCCATGTCATTTTTATTCTTTATTACATTTTTAGATGCGGAGCATCTAATACTCGAGGCTTGTAGTGCGGCGCCCTCCGCAAGCTTCCTCCTCCTTCTTCCACCATCTGTGCATCCCTTCCTCCTCTACACACCGCGCGCGCTTCACTCCTCCACCATCTGTGCACCCTTCCTCCTCTACACACCGCGTGCACTTCTCCTCTTCACGAATATTCGCTAGCTGTATAATGTAGCGCGCATGCGCCGTCACGCTTCGAGAACATCGGCAGCTGACGCGCGCGCATGCGCCGTTGCGCTTCTCCCCCTTCTCGAACATTCGACAACTGACGCGTGCATGCACCGTCACCCACCATCTGTGCCGCGCGCGCTTCTCCCCTTCGAGAACATTCTACAATTCTCCTGATTCTCCAGTGGACGCGCATGCGCCGTCGCGCTTCGAGAACATTCAACAGCTGACAGTGCATGCGCCGTCGCGCTGTATATATACTCAAGGTCGGCGCTCGCTCGCTCAGTTGCCGCTCGTCGGTTGGTTTGTACGGCGCGTCGACGTCCAAGGTCACGGTGAAATGAATTCCAACGAATCCACAAACACAATGATCGACGTTTAACACCCCCTCCTACAACCACGTTAACCAATTTAGCCATCGACCCAAGTAAGTCGCAATTTAACACCCCATTTCACAACCACGTTAACCAATTTAGCCATCGACCCAAGTAAGTCGCACTTTAACACCCCGTTAACCAATTGTATGCTCCGCATCCTCCTCAGTGTTCTCCCGAGGGAAGCTGCGGGCAATTTTCTTTTGCACATCTTAAATTAATAATTTAGTGCATAAAAAGTGCATACAGAGGTAACAGTGCCGTCCATGTATTCAAACCGCATGAGAATGAACCACGATTCCTTGCGCATGTTGATCATGTGACGGTTTTCTGTTCAGGTCGCGGCAGTGCCAACGAAGTAGTTGTTATAGCGAAACAGTTTTGTATGGCCAGTGGGAGTTCAGTCAACTAGAAAAAATGCTTCGGACATTGCCATGGAGATTGGCCTTCCACTCCAGACGTTTTTTCCAACATGCCATGGGCGAATCAGCCTGCGAAATATTTGGGTGTACCATTAGAATTTTATCTTGATTGTGAGTGGTACTGGTGGCGCAAAGCCACTGAGCTGCTTGAAAAAGTAGATAAATTTCGAGGATGGGACTTTTAGATATATTGTCACGGGCCACAATATGTGATTGTTTTTTTTTGTTTCCTAACTATGGTACACATTGCAGGTTCTGCATTGCTCGCGAGGTAGAACTTGCAGAAGCTGCAGTGCGTGTTTGCAGGATCAGTGTGGGAACGGTCTAGTTGCACAAATATTTTTTGCCGTGTTCGGTTCGGTGCTCTCAGTCTGTCACATCTGTTTGTAAGGCAGGTCATTAGTTTTTTTCCTGTTTCTGCATGACACGAGAGATCCGTTTCTATGTGCAGGCACCGCCGTGGTGGTCTAGGGGCGAAGGTACTCGGCTGCTGACCAGCAGGTCGTTCCGGCTGTGGCGGCTGCGTTTCCGACGGAGGCGGAAATGTTGTAGGCCCGTGTGCGCAGATTTGGGTGCATGTTAAAGAGCCCCAGGATGTCAAAATTTCCAGAGCCCTCCACTACGGCGTCTCTCATAATCACATGATTGTTTCCGGACGTTCAACCCCACATATCAATCAAATTAATGTATGTGCAGTTAATCAGCTGAGGCTTGGATGAGATCTACTTTCACTCGTTGGCATCTCGGATCACGTGCATGCGGTGCTTCATGGTTATTTAAGTGAAGTCATCGGCTCATGTAATATTTCAATGACATGTTTTTATAGTGAGTATCTAGCGGGAGTAAAACGAAAAAGGTTGTAAAGAGACCTTGTCGACATTGTTTTTACCGGTACCACTTTACAGGAGTTTGTATCCTGCTGGACATGACAAAAATATACTGACCCGAGTAAAAAAAAATAAATGGCTGTCTCATCGAGTTCGAAATCATTTTTCTTTAAGCTCATACAAGGACAAACAAAATGTGGATGCTTGGGAGGGATCCGTTTGTACCGTGGGGAACACGCAGTTTCCTCAGTCGTAAGCCGGAAACCATCAAGCATGTCTTTCTGGATTGTTGGGAAGGCGTGTTCTGGGACACTCTGCCTAGAACTATCAAACAGGATTTACCGCTGATGCCTTTAGAATCAGGTTTTTAACAGGTCATAAAAAATATGGTGATACCTTATGATACTCTTATGATGCTTATGTTACTTATGCCTTATTATACTGTAATGGTGCTCGGTCTTCGCAGTATTTGGAAAAAAAATACATGGCAGTCCATCTTGCTGACAGCAATTGCATTGCCTAATCGTGATTATTTCAGCAAATTGATCACGAGCTTTATTGAAGACAGTGAAATTCGAGATTCAGTACCAGAGTGGCTCGGACAAGTTGAGCCACCTATCCGTATAAAAGAAATCTAATGACTAGGGAAACTACACTGTTTGTAACCTTTGTAACTGCCGAGCCACGTCGGTGCTTAAAACGCCGTTGAAAACTCGCCTTAGGCAACCTTCATCTAGGGAAATGAATCGCGTTAATATGAGCAATAAAACGTTTTAGAACGGCAAAACTACAACCAGCATCACACTATGCGAATTGCCTAACGAGTGAGTCATCAAATGCCCCAACCCATTTCAAAAGCTTCAGGTATAATTCCTCGTCTTCATGAGCCACAGCATAAAAATGCACAAAATTCCTTGCAAGCATGTAGCGAGTACCATGCTTCTCCGATGAACGGTACAGTGAATACCTTCATCCATTAGGTATGATCCACCCGACTCATGGCCGATCCCCCTGAGGGGGTAGGCACAAATGTTTCAAAGAGCATCATCATCATCATACCATACAACAGTTAGGGTGCGTTGAGGCGTTCCTTCAAACTACAACACGCTCGCCCACAATGATGGGCAGAAAAGGTCAATAAGATTCCACCGAAAACGTTGTCTTACGACCATAAGCATAACTCTCTAAGAATTCATCCACCTTGTTCGACCCAGCAGAGACACTGCGAAGACACTAAAGCTTTCGGTTGCGGCACACATTCCAATGCAGTATAGCGGCTGAGACCTTGAGAACAGAGTTCGCTTCTGTAGCTACATTTAAATTCGCCGTGGCCGCGGAAAGGGTACCAACACTGAAACGAGGATTGGTTGTGGGTGTTGCTCAGGCCTCAGAAGGTATCTATAACGTATTGCTGGTCACCTACACTGGAGGTAGGCCTGTTATCGTATAAGCGTAGCGCGCGTGCACTACCCGTGCGTAGCGATGCGTGAGGCTGGGGTGTATATACACAGAAAAAGACGAGCTGCGGGAGTCGAGGTGTGTAGTCAGTACAGAGGCGTGTGGGATGCGACGCACGTTCCAAGCGTTGCATATAGATACTCGCTCCGCGGCGAAAGGTCAAAGTGTCACACTGCTACTAAAGACGGCGTTGACTACGGAGACACACTTGCCCGTGTGGCTTGCGCAACGTAGCTATAAGCCTGTTTCGTGCGGTTTGTATGTCTCTCATCCAAAGTACATAGCTGCGCGGCTGTTGTCGAGATGAGATCCTCACTAAATTTCCGCTAATGTTCCGGTCATTTTAGAGGGCACTACAGGCGAGTGGGTTTTCGTGGCGCTGCAAATGTTTCGCTGAAGGGGAGACACAAAGCCCCCGTGCTGTTGAATAATGAATTAAGGGCAGTTTTTTTTTTGGGGGGGGGGGCACCATAAGACCTGCAGATTGTTTTTGTACCAGCTCTCTAAATGAAGAAACTTGGCGGGTCTGTAGGCCCTGGCAACTCGTCCGTTTTTACGGTGTACTATTATGTGGTGTTGAAGCTAGACGAATGATGCTGCCATCGTGCATCACTACGGTAATTGACAAGACCATCGGGGTGGTGTGTGGCTCACGATTTGCCGCAATTCTAAACAAGCTTCCCTAAAAGTTTATGTACGAACTCCGACACTCACATTGCCCAATGTCAGATACATGACATGTGTGCGTTTCATTGACATAAGACTCTTTACCGACTCAATACTTTTGTTGCAGTTTGTTATTGCTATGTAAATGACATAGCCACTACAAGAGAATTTCACCGTCACCGTGAGATCCCGTATAAAGTCCAAAGGCGACAGCAGAGCACCACGCGTCGTATGTTCTACGTGCGCGTGAAAGCATGACAGATGAGCTGCTAATTGCGGCTGCTGTACCGGCCCGTAACACTTGAGCTCTTGCTGAAATACTTTTTGTAATTAACTGCGCACATATATCGTAACTATACACCCGAAAGTTGCTGTACTAGCTCACATGCAAACTGCACTTACACTTTCATATGCGCCACTCCGCATAGAAAACTGAAAGTGAGCTGAAAAGGTACCATCGCATTCTTCCATTTAGCGTCTTTCAGTATGTGACACCATCGAAAACAGGGATCAATACCACAAGTTTTTCCTTCGTGAGCACTCCTTCGCATCGCCTCCTTCATTAACGATAGTGCTTAACGTATGATCAAGCTCGCACTTTCTCGAAGGTATAATTCTAGTCTCGCGTGAGATGTCCTTGCGATAATATGAGCCCGGAATTCCAGCCGCGTAGTCTCGTACGCCGTACATTGATTGTTCTACTCTTATACGCCAGATTTATTTACACTCCCACCCACATTAATAGTGCGCATATGCATTATCTTAAGACCAGTCGTCACCTGTCGGCGTGGCCTGCACGCGGGATGCGGGCTCGCTTAGGTCACAGCTGATGACAATGGAACACTGGGGGCAAGTACGCCATAAATGACGATAATAACATTATGTGGGGCTTTCCGTCCTAAAACAGCGATATGTTTACGAGAGACGGCGTAGTAGAGTACTCCAGAAATTTCGACCACCTGGTGCTGTTCTTTAACGTGCACTAACTTCGCAGAGTACACGGGCCTCTACCGTTTCGCCTCGACCGAAATTTGACCGTCGTGGCCGGCACAAAGCTGGCGACGCTCGGGTCAGCAGCCGAGCACTTTAGCCACTGATCCGAGAGGCGGACGCCATAAGGGACCGTACGGACGATATATCGTGGTCGCTTGGTCCAACCGACGCCTCTTGGTGAACCTCGTCATAAAACACATTCGTGTTAAATAATGTTTGGCGCGTAAACCACAAATGAAAGCATGTGTGGTTTACCCGAAAGCACTCCGACTATAGTACTGAGAGCCGCATAGTGGTGCGGAAAGGTAATCCGAACCAAAAACTTCAAAACGGCACACACTGGAGCTAGTTGATTCATAACTAACCCCAGTTCGAGCAGCGCAACATAAAATATAAAACAATGAACAAATGGAGGACATACATGGACGTAGTTGTTCTTAATTATGCCAGGCACATCTTGAGAAGTAAGAGATGATTTATTAAAAGACAGAGAGGTCGACCTTAGCTAGTGCGCTCTAGCCTGCTACACAAATGGCGGCAACAAACACAAGCAGTAAGTAAAAGAAGCTATACAAGAAAAATAGCACGTGCGTCAATGCTCAGTGGTTCTGACAGACTATCAGGTAACTTGTTCCAGTGGGAGATTACTGAGGGAAAGTGTAAATATTTGGGAGTGTTGACCCTGCTAGTCGGTTGTCTGATTATTTTATTGGCGTTAGTTATCGATAACTGTAGGAATAAACGACGTAAATAACGTGACTTCGAAATTTCGAAATGGTTATGGTAAAGAACATGAACAAACTTAAGCTTCGAATCTATGTTTGATGAGCAAGTAATTCAAGGTTTGATTTCGCTAATGGCTCAGAGACGCTAATTCAGTTTTCTAGAACAAGGGTCGGTACGTTTTGAGGCTGAGGGCTGAGTGATATGAAGGCGACACGACGGTGGTCAATCCGCCCATTCGCAGTGGAGGGAGGGGGGGTGAATTTTTCAGTTAAAGGGAAGAAATTAAGCAGATCCCCCGTAACCTGGGAATCAACGTTATGCGAAGCATGCGGAGGCAAGGTGACCATGTCGTAATTTTTCCATTGAGCGAAACGTCATGAAATGACGCTAAATGTATGTACTAATGTTGCACGCATAGACATAAGTTGAAGTGTTCCAGGTGTTTATATAACCAGTTGTTTAGAATGACGCAACAATGCCAACTGGAACATGCGCATTAGAAACGCCAGAAGCTGATATGAAGCACTGATGCTCGCGAGGATGCTGGCCCTGGACACGGCTACATAAATCAACTTCAGCGCTTAGCAACAAACCACAATTGACGTTAGCCCGACGTGACGGCTGTATCAAAGGAGTGCATATGTTATGTTCATAAAATTGGGTAGGCAGCACTGCAACAACTATTGACGCTTCACAAAGATTAGCGTCTAATTGAAAAGTAGTTGCGAGACCTGGCGTAGCTCTGAGGTAAAATGCTTCATTGCCACGCAGAATGCTTGGGTTCGATTCTAGCTGCGACCCTGAAATTTATTCTTTGCATTAATCGGGTCGGCGCTACTGATGTCGGGTACTTCTTGACGCTCGCACGTTAAAATATCCCATCTGTGTTCTCATTGTTCCTGGGTAGATACTAAGTGTCAATCACGCGTGGCACATACCCGCATAACAGCGGCACATACCCGCCCCTGCTTATGTGCCACTGTCTGGTGGAAAGTGTTTGACGACATATTCGACGGGATTGTGCCATTAATGAGGTCTTGACCGGTGTGTCATATTCGTCGAAACATTTTACCCTCCCATGCTAGTTTTGCTTCGCGCCACGTTAAGGGGGTGATCACGAGAGCACACAAACGTAAGCAGCTAGATAGATAGATACGCTCAAAGTCGCTGAAGTTCGCTAAGAAATGCTTCGCTATATATAAAAAAGGAAAAACGAGTTGTAATTGACATTCTTGCGAAAACCGTAGTAGAAATTGTTTTTTTTTGGCACGCGTGCCCCTATGTTGCTATTTCCAAATATACATTGCGAGCAAAAACCTTGTTCAAGGCCGAAGCTGCCTTGTCAGATTTCAGATGAGGAATGGTATAGGGAATAGGAGGGGGTTCTGACGTCATGCTTACAAGGCCACGTATTACTTACACGCGGGCCAAATGCTGCGGGTGGCCGACCCTTGCATTCAGCCAAGAGATTTTTCTTTGCGCTCAATTTTATCAAATAATTGTTTTGGGGTAAGAGTGCCATAGTAAATCGCCGTGCTCTAGTGATAGTATAACGAGGTTTATTAGTAAATTATTTCACTTATTCTTTTTCATCTCAGTAAATACTATGGATCCTGCCATAGCCCTGTATTTCTATGAAAACCTTCTGCATGCAGCTCACGTAAATTTCCATTGCCTCAAGGATCGGACGCACCTCACGTGGTTTGGCCCAGCCTCCGTGATCGGCTCACGTAAGACCACACTACGATGTCATGTGATGGTCTCGTCATGCGACGCGCGTCACGTGACGTCACGTGACATCAAACATTATCGTGATCGGCAAAGTCATTGCGTGATGATTTTTTTTAGCATCCCTCGTGGTGACGCCGCCGACGAGACACGTACGTCAACGTGTCACGCTGGTCAGTTTTCGCTTACGATGAAGCATGCGAGGGTTTCGCCTTTACACTTCTCTATGCATGCTCAAGAAGAGCAGTGCATCCCTTTTAATTCGTAACACGTACGTGTCTACACGAAAGGTGAGTCTGGAGGCCTATATAACTTAACTTTCAATCACACACGTCCACAGCCAACCACTTCAAGCGCGTAAGCATCGACCTCGGCTACATATTTGCGCACGGCCGCATAAGAAGGAGCAAGGTGGCGCAATAAACACCTGACGGTGGAAAGGTAATAGCGGTGTATTCCGGAAAGAGGCCGGCGATTACTGGGCGACCTAATTGCGAAGACGTTCCGCTGTTTTTTCGCATTAAGGAGGTCGAGGGCTACGGCAGTGCAGATCATTGTTTGCTATTACCGTCATTTGCCGCTCCACGCAGGTGTTCTGGGCTAGTGAGAGCTACTCATGCCGTTCTCTTCTACGTCGGGGTGTTGTTTATAGTATACGATTGCCGCTTTAGCGAGGGCAAGGCAAAAAAACATGCTACGGTATGACCTAATACTTGATGCCTTTGGGACGCCCCGTTTTTGAAATCACCACCCATTTCCTGAAATATCATGTACAGCTTAACCGCTTTGCTAATTTCCGCCTACAGGCAGAAATTCGGCGTCTTTGGCGAAAGTATATAGAGTTCAATGCATTTGCCGCCTCTCCACAGAAAAAAAAATTTTAAAAAGCACTTCCTGAATAACGAACGTTTCAGTTGGTGATCCGCTCCATTTTTTTTTGTCCCATAAACTAGTTGGCCACCTCGAAGTCCGACAATACCAGCCGCGGAAGTGGGTATTTCTCCGGCTAGAAGCAATGACCTGCAGCCGACCGTCGGCTGGAGGTCATTTCTTCTAGCAGAAGAAAATAGTCTTCTAGTAGTCTTTTAAGTGCGAATGCACATTTATGAGCGTACTGCAGGCACTTTGAGCATTTCTATCTCAGCACCTAAGCACAAACGCTGAGCGTTTCTGTCTCAGCACCTAAGCACAAACGCTTTATAATATGTATACATATCAGCTTGCCGCTTATGGTGTCGGAAACACTGATGTCGCTGTTTGCATCGTTAAGCAACTGTAAGCTACCGGTTGTATAAAACATACCTGACAGTTCAACGTCGGTGCATATACAGTTGTATATATCTTTAACGCCATTTCGTTTACATTTCGGTTAATGAAGAAAGAATTATACCACAATCATCTTCCGCCCGCAAGTTTATAATACGATTCATTTTCATGGTACGTGGAATCTGACGAATTTTTTTTGGCTGACATCGACCTGATCGCATTGGAATGGTTCAGCAACGACATTATTATTGACTGTGAGCGTGTTGCTTGACGTATTATTGAAGTAAGTTTGCAAGAAGTTTCTGATGCTTGCGGCATCATTTGTATTTTCTACGGCGCTTATGACGACCGCGAAGCATTTCGAAGTCACGGCCGCTGGATGAAAGAGGCCGTGTCAAAGCTCATTAGCAAAGCTCGAGCCACACAGATCCTTCAAAGTTAGGTAAAACCGATCAGCGACGTCTGTAAATCAACTATTGAGATGCTAAGCAATGAGGGCGCGTTCTTTCTTCTTATATATTGCCACCATTGATGAACGAGCCACTGTGGCTCATACGCGTTTTTGGGGCGAAGAGGAAGAGAACATCTTCGTTGCTCTGGTTCAAGTGAACTCCTGGCTGCAGGTCTTGTTTTTTTCGTGACATTACTGGTGGAGACGCTGGGTACGTGTACTTCGGCTGTGTCGGCCATCGTGGAGACAGCTACATCTCCCAGAGCAAGAATCAGCCGCCGCCTGCGTGGGTTACCCCCTGAATTTGGTCCCTTGGCATCGACACCCAGAAAGATGGCAACTGCGATGACAAGCCAGGCGGTCCAAACCAGCGATGGCCATAATTCGCTTCTCGCCCATGTTTTTCACGTGCCACAGACACCAAAGCCGTTCCATGGAGACATCTTCGAGGATGTTGATGACTGGCTAGACCACTTTGAACGGGTTGCCAGTATCAACGAATGGGACGATGTTCGCAAGCTGCGCCGAGTTTATTTCTACTTGGAGGATTCTGCGAAGACGTGGTACGAGAACCGCGAGGGCTCCTTTGCAACATGGCAAGAGTTTAGCCGACAGCTCCGTGACGCCTATCGCAACACCGAAAGGAAGGATAGGGCCGAACAGGCCATATCCAGCAGAAACCAACGGCCGAACGAACGCGTATCCATGTTTGTCGAGGACATGCTTCGACTCTTCAAGCGCGCGGACCCTGCCATGCCTGAGGAAAAGAAGGTGCGCCATTTGATGCGCGGAGTAAAAGAACAGCTTTTCGCTGGGCTCGTGCGCAATCCACCGACGACAGTCGCCCAGTTCATCAGTGAGGCAGCTACGATGGAACGTACGCTGCAGCAGCGGTCGTCACAATACGAACGCCAGATCCCGGCCACCACATGCTCTATCGGCTCTGACAGCGAGAGACAGACCCTCGCAGACTTCATTCGAAGTATCGTTCGGGACGAATTGCGACAGCTGCAGGCACTGGGATCCCATCCACCCGTGTCAGCCCTCGCGGATGTAATCAGACAGGAAGTCCGGCAGGCCGTCACACCCCTAGCCCCAATCGCACCGCCGATTCCCGAGGCCCCAGTCCTGACATACGCAGCGGCATTGCGATCCCCTGCGCCACCGGCTACAGATACTGCTATGCGACCAAGGTACCAGGCTATGAAGCCATTTCACGACACTGCTTCAAGCCCACCTCTCGGCTCAAGGTTTTCGAGCCCACCCACCTATCCGCCGTCCATCTCAAGACAAAGTGGTAGCAAGGCAAGCACGTGGCGCACCTCGGATAACCGTCCGCTCTGCTATCACTGTGGCGAAGCGGGTCACGTATACCGGAACTGTCAATACCGGCAACTATGTCTCCGCGGCTTCCACCCTGATGCTCGATGCCCGCGCTACGGTGAGCGCCCCCGCGAAATTGAAGCCTATCTCACGGGCCAACGTACTCCTTCGACTATTCGGCACCACGAGTCGAGATCACCATCGCCTCGCCGGTCTACGTCACCCAGTTTGCCCTCATCGTCTTCCGCTCCTTTCAGGAGCCGGTCACCAAGTCCCCGCAGGGGAAACTAGGAACGGCGACTTCTGGGGGTGAAGTCGCGGCCCGGCGAACTGTAAAAGACCCTCCTTCGACGCAACGACCAGACGAGGGCGATTCCGGTTTTGCAGTGTTCTCCGACAGCAAAAAGATTGTTTCTGCCGAAATTGCCGTCTTCGTCGACAATCATGCTGTTAACGCCCTCGTCGACACCGGTGCCGACTATTCCGTAATGAGCGCAACACTGGCATCTGAACTGAGGAAGGTTACGACGCCTTGGCAAGGACCTCAGTTGCGCACGGCAGGTGGCCATCTGGTGACGCCTACTGGTATGTGCACGGCACGCATTCGAATACGTACGTCAACATTTGCGGGCTCTTTCCTCGTATTGCGCGTGTGCTCTCGGCCAGTCATTCTAGGAATGGACTTCCTTCGTGAATACGGCGCCGTCATCGACCTCCGTGAATTACTTGTGTCGTTCGAGGATCCTTTTTGCGCTGCAACTGACAGTATGCAATTCCGGAAAAGAGCACTCCGTGTTACCGACGATTCTCTGACTCTCCCACCTCGAAGCAGCCTCTTTGTCAAAGTAGAATTAGGACAGGACTTGTCTGACGCGGTAATTGCAGAGGCCAATTTGTCTCTCCTTATTTCACAACAAATCTGTGTTGCCCGAGGAATCATTCAGCCTAGCAATAGGCATGCTCACCTGCTGGTCACGAACTTCAGCGACGAATATCGCCACCTAACGAGACACACTGCCATTGCATATTGTGAAGAACTTGCCGATGCCGATGGTCCATCTACGTTAGCTTCATTTTCATCGAATGGCCACCCTGACGAGGCCTTCGTGAGCACTCTCGACGTAAACGAGAGACTACCTTCGGCTCAACGAGAAAGCCTTTTGCGTATATTCGGCTCATTTCAAGACTGCTTTGCCACTACGTCAAAGGTTAAACAGACACCACTTGCTCAACATCGTATCATAACGGAACCTACTGAGAGACCCATCCGACAACATGCCTATAGGGTGTCGCAAAAAGAGCAAGATGCTATACGTGACCAAGTCCAGCAGATGCTTCAGGACGACGTCATTCAGCCATCGACCAGTCCCTGGGCTTCGCCAGTTGTGCTAGTAAAGAAGAAGGATGGTACGTTGCGTTTTTGCGTTGATTACCGTAAACTGAACAAGGTCACCAAAAAGGACGTTTATCCTCTACCCCGGATAGATGACTCGTTGGACCGTATACGCAACGCTAAATATTTTTCCTCCATGGATTTGCGTAGCGGCTACTGGCAAATCGCAGTGGACGAGCGCGACCGCGAAAAGACGGCGTTTATTACTCCCGACGGTCTGTACGAGTTTAAAGTGTTGCCTTTCGGTCTATGCTCAGCGCCAGCTACTTTTCAAAGAATGATGGATACGGTTCTCACGGGGCTCAAATGGCAATCATGCCTTGTTTACCTTGATGACGTCGTGGTCTTTGCAGACACGTTTGAACAACACGTCCAACGCCTTTATGCAGTTCTTCAGGCAATTAGAACAGCGGGGTTGTCTCTCAAACCCGACAAATGTCATTTTGGATATGAAGAACTGAAGTTCCTTGGTCACGTTGTGAGCCATGCTGGCATCCGCCCAGATCCCGAGAAAACCCGCGCCGTTGCCACCTTTCCCGTGCCCACAAATAAGCGCGACCTACGCCGATTTCTGGGGCTCTGTGCGTATTACAGGCGCTTTGTCAAAAACTTCTCGAAGATTGCTGAACCCCTCAACAAGCTTACAAAAGACGGCGTCTCCTTTGTTTGGGGTCCCGATCAGTGCCATGCGTTCGACACCCTCCGAAACCTCCTCCAGGCTCCGCCTGTACTAGGTCATTTTGACGAAAGCGCTGACACAGAATTACACACTGACGCCAGCAACGTTGGACTAGGAGCGGTATTAGTTTAGTGGCAAAATGGCATAGAGCGCGTGATCGCTTATGCGAGCAGAACGTATCCTCAGCGGAGAAAAACTATTCTGCAACCGAAAAGGAATGCCTCGCTGTTGTCTGGGCCATAACAAAGTTCCGCCCATACTTGTATGGCCGCCCATTCAGGGTAGTTAGCGACCACCATTCCCTTTGTTGGCTCGCGAATCTCAAAGATCCCTCAGGTCGTCTAGCACGATGGAGCCTTCGGCTACAAGATTTCGATGTCACCATCGTCCACAAATCTGGGCGGAAACACACCGACGCCGACTGTCTCTCACGTGCACCGGTCGAAAATGCCAACACTGACCTTGAAGACGACGACACTTTTCTTTCTGCCGTATCAGCGACCAGCTTAGCGGAGCAACAGCGTCATGACTCGGAGCTCATCCCGCTCATTGACTACCTGGAAGGACGCAATTCCCACCTTCCTCGAAGCTTTGCGCGCTCACTATCTTCCTTTTGTTTCCGTGATAGAGTGCTTTATAAAAAGAACTTTCATCCTACACAAGCTATTTATCTGCTTGTTGTGCCAACTACGCTTCGTGGTGACATTTTACGTGCGTGTCACGATGAGCCATCATCCGGACACCTCGGCTATACGCGCACGCTGCAACGGATTCAACGCTCCTACTACTGGCCACGTCTCGCGAAGACTGTTAAGCACTACGTTCGCACATGTCGCGACTGTCAGCGACGTAAGAGTCCACCTTTACGACCAGCGGGACTACTGCACCCAATTGGCCCACCAAAGGCGCCCTTTCATCAGATTGGCATGGACTTGCTGGGGTCATTCCCCACGTCTTCGTCTGGAAACCGGTGGATTGTCGTCGCTACAGACTACTTAACACGCTACTGTGAAACCAAGGCACTTCCAAAAGCCACCGCAGCAGATGTCGCCCAATTTTTTGTTAACAGCATCGTCTTACGTCACGGTGCTCCAGCTGTCGTCATAACTGATCGTGGGACAGCTTTCACCGCAGAGATGCTGCAGGAAGTCTTGCGATTAAGTGGCACGGAACATCGTAAAACAACGGCTTACCACCCGCAAACAAATGGGCTGACTGAACGACTCAATAAGACAATTGCAGACATGCTGTCAATGTATGTGGACATCGATCACAAGAACTGGGACACCATACTTCCCTACGTAACTTTTGCGTATAACACTGCTATTCAAGAAAGTACCGGTTTCACGCCTTTTCGCTTAGTCCACGGTCGTGACGTCACGACGATGCTCGACGCCATGCTCCTGCCCGACAACTTAGGAATATACCACACGGATGCCGCCAAATTCGCGCAGTGCGCAGAAGAGACCCGTCAACTTGCTCGTCACCGCATTCAACGTCACCAAACCGCAGACGCGCGCCGCTACAATCTTCGCCACCGTGAAGTTATTTTTAAGCCAGGTGATGAAGTCTGGGTGTGGACCCCTATCCGACAGCGTGGACGTTCCGAAAAGCTTCTTCGCCGCTACTTCGGCCCTTACAAGGTTGTGCGACGTCTCAGTGACGTCACTTACGAGGTTCTCCCACAAGGCAATTCGAGACGTTCCCGTTTCACCCCGCAAACTGAAGTCATTCACGTTTCGCGTCTCAAACCATACTTTTCGCGCTGTGAATCGCCAGGGAGTGACTGACTTTATTGCTAACTTCGCGTCTTTCTTGTTGTTTCGTCTTTTCCTTACATTTTTCCTATTTTTCTTATTTCTCTAACTTTTGTCCCCACAACCAACTACGTTATTCCGCCTTACGCCATTCATTTTGCTCGCATGCTAATTTTCATCTAATTTTCTTTTCTTTTTTTGCCTTCATGTACAGCATCGAGACGATGCTTCTTGGGAGAGGGGGTAATGCCACCATTGATGAACGAGCCACTGTGGCTCATACGCGTTTTTGGGGCGAAGAGGAAGAGAACATCTTCGTTGCTCTGGTTCAAGTGAACTCCTGGCTGCAGGTCTTGTTTTGTTCGTGACAATATTCAATACAACTAAATTCTCACCTGAACGAACAGAAGCCGCTTCCCCGGTGATTTCGTAAGTGGGGGTGGGGGTGGGTGTCGACAGTAATTAAAGAAATCTGGGCCATAAATCTGTTTAGACTAATAGGATCACTCTATTATCGTGCAGCATTTCTATGAGCACACAGCTTGTGACAGAACAAAAAGAATCATGAACCTAACATCAATAAATATGAAAACAGCGAAAAACAGCATCACTGAACTAACATAGGTATATACCCAATACATTTCTTGATATAAAGAGGGGGAAAAAAGGCGCATCTCCATGAAGTGAAGTATCACGGGAGGGTGAAGCTATGTCCTAAAGGTCCATATAACGTCTACGTTGATGTCACCGGCTAGGATGAAAGGTTTGTGCTTGTAGGCGTTTCATATTAAGGATGTGCACGGGCCGTGATTTTTCGGCCCGGCCCAACCCGTGCCCGATGTTTCCCGGAGGCGGGCTACCCCGGCCTGATGATGTATAGAGGACGGGTCCTTCAGGCCCGGCCCGGCGTCTTATGCCCGAGGCCCTTTCGGCCCGACCTAGCCTGACTCGATGAATGACGCAATAAAGCACATGACAAAGGAAAAATGAAAATTCATTCATTAAAAAAAAGCGTGCCCTCCATCCCTGTACCTTTTTTTTAATTGTTGATAAAAGTCGAGACCGAGTGCTAAACCATTCACAAAGTGTCATGCGGAAACTAAAAAGGTTATTCATCGATTCGGGGTTTAATCGGGTGCGTCGTTCCTGCATTACGTATCCTGAAGCTTTGAAATTGCGCTCGCTGCTGGCGCTTGAAGCTGGAATCGCCAAGATCTTTCTTGCAAGTTTGCCAAGTTTCTGATAGTTCTTTTCTTTCCCTTTTCAAAACTCAAGAATTTCTGATTCAGAGCACACACTTAATGATTCAGTACGAAAGTTGATATGTGGGGTTTAACGTCCCAAAATCACCACATGATTACGAAAGACGCCATAGTGGAGGGCTCCGGAAATTTCGACCACCTGGGGTTCTTTAACGTGCGCCCAAATCTGAGCACACGGGCACAGTATGAAAGTACTCGCTAACTTCATCCTGGTTTTTCTCCATAGAAAGCACACATATGAACAACGAGAATTCCGGCACATTATCTTTTTTTTTTGGCTTGATTCAGTTTTTTCATCAGGCCCGAGCCCGGTCCGATAATTCAATAAGAAAGCCCGAGCCCGACCCATGGGCCTGGTCGGGCTCGGGCTTTCGTGTTACCCGGAGCCCGTGCACATCTTCATTTCATATTGTTCTGTCACAATTCCGATTGATATTACTTTACTGTTAAACTTTTTCGCTGCGTGTTGCATAATTTATATATGTTACTCGAGTGTTGTGCCTTAAAATGTAAATTGAGTGAGATAAAGTGACAAAGACTTGACGACAATATCAAGTCCTAAGGTTCATAATGTCGACTTTGAAGTCTCCGACCAGCTTGGTCTGAGGTGCCTAATCTGTACGTCGAAATTGCTGGCTAAGATATTTCTTTTTGAGCTGGTAAGTAATGTATAATATCCGTCGCTTTTGCGAATGATATTACTCTATTGTTAAACTTTTTTCTGCCTGCAAGTTTTTACATATTACACGAGCATTGCCCCACACATTGTGAATTGATTGATCTATATCTGGGGTTTAACGCCCCAAAACCACCGTACAATTATGAGGAACGCCATAGTGGAAGGCTCCGGAAAATTTCTGCCACATGGGATTCTTTAACGTGCACCCAAATCTGAGCACGCACTGCACCGGGCCTACAACATTTCTGCCTCTATCGGGAATGCAGCCGCCGCAGCCGGGATTTGATCCCGCGACCTGCGGGTGAGCAGCCGGGTACCTTAGCCACTAGACCACCACGGTGGGGCACATAATGTGAATTGCCTGACAAAGCGACATAGAGAATCGATGACAAGGCTAGGTATACTAACGTTCATAATGTCTACGTTGCAGTCTCCGCTTTGTATAAAAGCTTTGTTCTTGTAGGTGATCATATACAGCTCCGTCACAACAATGATTGCTGTTAGTCTATTGATAAACTTTTTTTGTGTGTCTCATATGACCGTACGTTACCCAAGCGTCGACAAATATAATTCAATTGTGACATACAGACACCGGACAAGCCTCGCCCTACAAAAAAAAATTAGGCACTCCTGAGATTTGCTTCCAAAATTAGACCGCGATAGCGTAGCTTTGTCAATGCCATGGCATTGCTTTTCGGCGGGCCCCTCAGCCGGGTAAGAAGGAACATCTGTCAACGCAACCCTTTCAAACTATCGTAGAATACCTTCTTCAAGTGCAGTTCCGAACTGCCCTATAGGTCACTGTTGTTCCGTGCCATTTGAAAAAAAAAAAAAAAAACAACTGCGCATCCTTAAGGCAACAGATGGACCTGCTTGTCTGCCCACTTTGTTGTGCTGTTGCTGATGATGATAATTTATGCTTAGGTGCTTTGGTATCGGTTGATATTGATATCACTAACTAATTGCGCAAATCATATTCCTACGTATAATACAACGTACAATAAATACGTCGATTCTTATTACCAACATGCTTTGAAGCCTGGCGAAATTTAGCGTGTCTGCCGCACAATATTGCATGCGTTATTGTCGCTCCTCGCACTACATAACGCACTACTTAAAGCAATACTTGATATGTTTTAGGGGCGAAGCTTCTTAAGGTGGAACCCCTTCGTTCCTCGTCGTAGTACGTAACATGTCTTACGCTTTGACCTGCAAGGTGGTGCCGGTGGGAGAGTTCTCCTGTGCGTTGTTGAACAATAAAAAAATTGCAGCATGCACGTTAACTAAAAGCCACATTCTCCCCTCTCTCATTCCTCATTAGCAGCCATTGGCATGTACATTGAGCACTATCTGACAAGAAAGGGTTGCTACTTTATACTCACTGGGCGTAACCTCTTTTGTTTTAAAAAGGTTTAGCGAGCGTTGGGCCGCAGTGCCATGAATACAGTGAACTAGTATATACCATGAACACGAGGTGGTTAAAGGTGGGAAGTAGACACGAAGCGCAAGCCGTAAGAAAGCGTGCGTGTGCCACCTCTTGTTTAGTCCTTGGAATGTCCGCTAGATGGCGGTTCTTCTATATGAGGAATATATGATGAAAAGATTCGAGATGGTGGTACTTGAAGTGTTGACTAGATGGACGAACGGACACACAGACAAATGTATGGATGGACTCACGGATGGCTGCACGAACGGATGGATGCATGGACGGGCGCAGGGGCGGATGCATGGACAAACGCAGGGATGGACGCATGAATGGACGTGCGGACGCACGAACAGACGCTCGCACGGACAGTCACACAGACGGACGCATGGACGGACAGAAGCAAAAACGAATGGACGGACGGATGCTTCGCCCCACTCTCCATCATTCACCCCGTGGATATGCTGCCATTTTTTTTCTATTGAGCACGGGTAGAGTTCTGACGTAGAACACATGCTTGCCACACATGCCTTGGATTGATTCCCACTCGGACTTGCCATCATTGCTTTATTTGCTCCTATTTAAATTTTTCGGTCGCGAACAATGATAACTTTTTACTTCGAACAAACTACGCCGACACTGATGCCGATATTTCATAGATACAATCTCTTTAATCCTTTTGCGTCAAAGTTGCACCTGGCCAGGTCGCGTACTGAGGACATGTAAAAGGTAGTAACTTACATTGTTAACTTAATTGATATGTGTGGTTTAACGTCCCAAAACCACCATATGATTATGAGAGACGACGTAGTCGAAGGCTTCGGAAATTTTGACCACCTGGGTTTTTTTAACGTGCACCCAAATCTGAGCATACGGGCCTACAACATTTCCGCCTCCTTCGGAAATGCAGCCGCCGCAGCCGGGATTCGATCCCGCGACCTGTGGGTCAACAGCCGAGTACCTTAGCCACAAAACCACCGCGGCGGGGCAGTTATATTGTTAGAATTAATATTAAGAGGCGGTAAACAGTGCCAATGGTGGCAAGGGCGTAGATAAAGCGACGACGGGAATAAATATACAGGTATAAACTTTAATGACCTGGTGCAGGAAAGCATTGGTTGGATGTAAGTGGCGAAGGCCTTCGTAACAGAATTAACTAGTATGAACTAATTGTTATACAGATGGTGCTAATAGTGATGTCAATGATGAGGATAATTTCTACAAAAATATGTTAGCCAAGAAAAAGTGGGCAAGCACTCAATAAAAGAAATAACGTAGTGCGTCTTTCCTTTTTTTAAGGAGCAACGGGAGGAGAAGCTATAGAGCGCGAAAATGCAGGAAGTCTATTAAGTGCATAGACCAAGTGGCAACCCTACGCCGCAACAGCTTCGCTGTTTATACGAAATGCAAAAGACAGTAGAGACACAAATAATGATGACGGCTTACAAACAGCGTTCACGTTATGCCCGCATCACGGCGTCGGGATCTAATCACCAAACAAAACTGCTGTGTCAAGGGCGTTCCAGGGCTACTACCAAAAAAAAATGGTGATACACTAATCTTTACGATGAGGCCGGCCTGACCTCTATGGCATGACACCTTAATCACGCTTTCCAAGCCTGCCTGTTGTACCTGACGCGTAATCTTATACTAACAGGAAGTTACGAACTTGTTATGCGTCATCTGCCTACTCGCGCTAAAGCCAGGTCGGGCGGGTCAGGTCAAGTTTTCTGGTAACCGTGCATACACGGTGGTGCAATCTTTCAGGGCACAGCTTGTGGCGAGAAATAATCTAACCGGACAGCGGCTGCAGGTTACCCAAGAGTGGCGATGTAGAGGTCCACTATTATTGCACGTGCAAGTTTTACGGTTACGTAAACACTATTCGCTCGTGTAAACTCGTGATTCCTGGCAACGCCAGATTCTGCGCCCGAAAAAAAAAAAAAACGTTGGGCCACGTTTTCCGCCTTCTCACGGGCAAGGCCGTTGAGACGAAGAAGATGCGGTGTGTTTATGTAACCTCAGTGTTTGAGAGCACGTACTTTCAACTGTGCCTAAATACATGTACATATGAGTCATCCGTTTCTGGTAAAATTGTAGGCCCGCTGCCAACCTTGGGAATTAGCCAGTCAATGAGGTAGTATTTGAAATAAGTATGAAATGCGGAAGTAAATTAGAAACGACACAAACCTTTAACTTTGTAATCCAGTAATTACACTTGCTCTTAGGGTACCTGTTTCCTACCTTGGAATAACATCCCGTTTTGTCGCGCTGCTGAAGAGGATCTTGGAGGCCACTTAGAAAGAAGAGCGTCGTTCAGACCTGTTCCTCCAGGTGCCGCAGTACTTCCAACTACGAGCAGGACCCATTTAGAATCAATAAAGTTTGTTCCCGCTCCTCCTGAACTGCCTCTTCTTTCAAAGGGCTCATTCAATTCTTTCCCTGAGCAAAAGGTAATGACGATACGCAAGCACAAGAAAACAAGACAGGAAAGCGCCTCGCCGTCTTGCGTTGCTTCAACGTGCATTGCAAAGCGTGAACCATCTAGCCCAGCAGTATGTTTTATAAAATTGGTCCTTCTCTTTAGCAAACTTATGTTCCCCTATACCGAATGCAGCGGAACGTGAAACACCTGAGCTCTTGCATTCACATCTATCAATATGTCAAGATAGGAACAAGCCAGTTTTGGGAGGTCACCGAGATCACAACAGCGAACCCGGACCAAGGTTCCCCGTCTCATGTTTGGTATATATGCATTTCTAAGTAATTTTCTTTCTCTCTCACCCTTTTTAGGTGGGCACGGCATGCGGCACTGTTGTTTGCCCTCACGTAGGAATCCTGTGTGCTGACTTCTGTGTGTATTTATATGCGTTGTTCCTTTAATCCCCCTCTCTTAATGTTGGATAAAGCGTGTGTGGTAAACAACCCTGCTCTTCTGCTTCCTCTCCCTCTTCTGGATAGTAATTCATCATGTCCAACCACATATTAAAAATATTACGCTTGTTTTTTGCACCTGTACTCGGTTTCATATATCAAGTTAAATGTTGTGGAAGCTAGAGAACCTTCTTTCATGTGATGCTTTTGCACGAGAAGTATTTCAACGACATGACCACCATAATGCTTAGCTGCTCCACTTACTCCCGGGATTCATGTATCCCCTTTTGGATTTTATTTTATCATCACAGTGAAGCTGTTGTTTAAAGTTTCGTTCATTTACCCAAACCAGCACGGTAAACTGCGTAGTCTGTTTCACTAGGCTTCATTTTTATCTGTCCAACACGCTATTCTATTTTTTTACATGTTTTAAACTTACCTATTCATGTGGAATACATACGACTACTTCTGTACTTGGTCATATTTTTGCTGTTGTTGACGTACTACATTGTTCTTACTGACCTGCTAACCCAATTTGTTATTACTTTGTCTCGACCCCCCTTACACAATGCCTCTGCGAGGCCTGTAAGGTACTTGTAAATAAATAAATAAATAAATAAATAAATAAATAAATAAATAAATAAATAAATGTGATTTGGCTGTTTGTTTTTGGACTGATCAATACATAAGGGTGCTTGGTGCCTTAGAAATAAACCCCGTCGTTTATACGATTGTCTATGGGTTGTTCGGGATGGTTTCACGCATATTTTTCTTTTCGAATCGTGGCCTCTGTGGGCTCCGGTACAGTGTTGCCGGAGCCCATCGCGGAGGCCACATTTATAACGATGAAAGTCAAACGTGAGACTCGCGGACTTTAATTTTCTGGTCAGACCTCTCTAGCAGCTTCCATAACATGATAGCAGATATGTGAAACGGAGTGCAAGATAAAGAACACTGACGACCGGCTGTTTGTAACACGAAGGTAAAAGAGAGTGCAGGTGGATTCTCAGAAATTAAGCAAATTAAGTTGCTTGAAAGTTGACCTTGGTCCGGGAATCTTTGTGGCTCCATGCACAAATGAGGCATTGTATATTTCCGATATATGAATGGATATAGTTGCTATAAGCATCGCCTTTATAAAAGGGTGACGACTTGATGCTGCCAGGTTCCTAGAAAAAAAGAATCCACACATCTCCACAAAGTGACTGATGACCTGTGGGTGCGACTACGTCCTAAGGTCCACAACGTCTACGTTAATGTTACCGACTAGCATGACACCGCACACTGACCAGAGGGAGCTGCGTTGATCACACAGTCTTGGACATTCGCCGTTAGGGGCACGCAGAAAATAGACGCGTGCGTGCGTCCCCCATGTATCCCGGCCACAATCCGCCGACTGATGCAGAACGCGAGACGCACGCGTCGCGTTTTATTTTTATAGACGCGGTCTCAAAGTTGCGTTTTTTATCTGCTAGGCTATGTATTCTGTGGTATTCTGCCGCAGCAGTGAAAATTGACAGATCCCACGTACAGTGGGAATCGATGCTTTGCGAAGCACGAATGAGAAATGTTGATATATCACTTTAAAATCAGCACAACGTTACGAGGCGGAGGTAAACGATGCCTTAAATGACTTGCATGTCATTATCACCATGTTTGAATGTTTCGCTTACCCTCGTCATTTATTCACGTCACGTGGTACCAAATTTATTATATGCGGAGCTAGCGAAACGGCCGTGAGCACGCTATGAGCGTGGTATATGATGTCATGTTCTTACATGACATGCGTGTCAGGATTATCATGTTTGCACCCGTCATATAATTTGTCATTCATTGGCGTCAAGTAACACTAAATTCGGTATATGTGGAGCTAGCAAAACAGCCGCGAGCGCATTATGAAGGGCTCAGTATACTCCAATGAAGCATTCACGCGTGCGCACGCTGGGCACAGCGACGCTACTTTAGCAAAACGCCAGCACGCCAGGCGCGACCGGCGCGACCACCGTCCGTTGGCGTGGCCCGACGGCAACCGGCGCGAAATGCGACATGCTGCATTTCGCGCCGATGCGTTACCCAGACAACACTGCGTCTCCCTCTTTTCGTGAAGGAGGGACGCTGGACGCGCTGAAACGCGCATGCGTCAAAGTAACTCAGAGCGGCTCTTGCTTGCTAGTATATGGCAAGACTGGCGCCTGGCATGGCAACGCCGACGTGACGCGACGAAATGAACGTTGGCGAGCACGTGCACCGCGTCACGTCGAAATGTATTGGCGCCTAGACTGTGGCATGTAGTCATGTTCTCACATGACACGCACCACATGATTATCATGTTTGCACCAGTCCCATACCTTTGTCATCCATTCACGTACTGTAATACCAAATTTCTTATATTTGACGCTAGTGAAACGACCACTAGCGCATCATGAGTGTGGCATGTAGTCATGTTGTTATACCACACGGATGTCATGATTTTCATGTTAGGGCCTGTCACTTGTGCTCGCCATGCAATCATGCCATGCCATACAAGTTTTACATGTCACGTGAACGAAGCCACCATAAGAGCTGCCGGATTATGAAATGTATATCATGACATACATGTCAAGATTTTCATGTTATGACTAGTCAAATATGTTCTTCATACAGTCATGTTATGCCATACCAAGTTTGGTATCAATACCGCTATCAAAACGACCAGGAGAGCTAAAAGTCGTAGGCGGCTAGATAGATAGATAGATAGATAGATAGATAGCTCAAAGTCGCTTAAGTTCGCTAAGAAATGCTTTGCATTTAAAACTCGACTTTACTCATTACGAGTAAAATGAATTACGCATTATCCATCTTGGACCCTCACTCCGCCACCCATATTCAGTCGCTTGATTTAATCCAAAATAATGCCGCTAGTTTCATTTATAGCAATTACAGCCGAACATCAAGCGTAACTTCCATGAAGAACTCTTTACTACATCCTCCCCTCTTATCCCGACGTAAGTGTTTTCGCTTTGCTTTATTTCATAAGTTATATTTCTACGATTCCTACCTGCGTGAAATCCTTTTACCATTTCTTTCTTACATTTCTTCTCGCATTGATCATGTCCATAAGGTTGAGAGAATGCACTGCCATACCAGAACCTGTCACGAATAATTTATTCCCAGGACGTCTCAAGAATGGAACCACCTTCCCGGCACTATTGTTTCTATCAAGGACCGCTCAAAGCTTCGCTTGGCCGTTATGGACATCATCACTCCAGGACTTAACTGACCGATTATTTCTTGTATTATCTACCACTTTTGCTGCTTTGTTTTTGTTTTACTTTTGTATGTATTGTTAACCACTCCCCTCTGTAATACTTTGGTCCTGAGGGTAAAATAAAATGAAATGAAATGAACGGTGCCTATAAAGAACGGACAAATGGGTATACTGACGAACCGACAGACGGACAGCGCAGGTTATCAGGTATTGTGTTGTCATACACTTGATATATGCACAGATAAAGTCGGTTCTTTGCACGGATCTTTTCGCTTTAGAATCGAAGCTCTTCTTCGTCCAACCTTGTCCCGCGTCCAGCGTAACCAACAGTATCTCCCGAACATTAAAATAGATGTCGCTGTCTCAAAGAAGTAGATGCAAACTGAAGTTGAGTGGGAATATTTTAGATGGCGCTGTACCACTACTCTCCGTTTGGCTGCCGCGTCGGGTGTGACTGGGTGTGCGGGGAACGAGTGCCTCTTCCTCCTGGATCGTCGCTATACGTGTCGGATCGTTGGTGGGCATGGACGAAGTGGAGCCGTGGGCGCGCAGGGCCATGACCAGACAGACAGACAGACAGACAGACAGACAGACAGACAGACAGACAGACAGACAGACAGACAGACAGACAGACAGACAGACAGACAGACAGACACAGACAGACAGACAGACAGACAGACAGACAGACAGACAGACAGACGATAGATAGATAGATAGATAGATAGACAGACAGACAGACAGACAGACAGACAGACAGACAGACAGACAGACAGACAGACAGACAGACAGACAGACGCATGGATGGACGGATGAATGGATGTACTGATGGGCGGCCGGACGCTTCGCCCCACTCATCATCATCCACTCCGTGAATATGATGCGAGTTTTAGGGGCGAAGCTCCTTAAAGCGGCACCCGTTTGTCCCTCGTAGTAGTGCGTAATATCTCTTACGCTTTGACCTGCAAGGTAGTACCGGTAGGAGATTTCTCCTGTGCGTTGTTCAACAATAAAAAATTCGCAGCGTGCGCGTTAACTAAAAGCCGAATTCTCCTGTCTCTCATTCCCCATTAGCTGCCATTGGCATGTACATAAAACACTATCTGACAAGAAATGGTTCCTACGTTAAACTCGCTGGGCGTGACATCGGTTTTAGAAAGGTTTAGCGAGCGTTGGGCCACAGTCCTATGAATACACTGAACTAGTATATACCATGAACTCGAGGTGGTTAAAGCTGGGAAGTAGACACGAAGCGCAGGCCGTCAGAAAGCGTGTGTGTGCCACCTCTTGTTTAGTCCTTGGAATGTCCGCTGAATGGCGGTGCTTCTATATGCGGAATGTATGATGAAAAGATGCGAGATGGTGGTACTTGAAGTGTTAACTTGATGGACGAACGGACACACAGACAGATGCATGGACGGACGCATTGGTGGCTGCACGGATGGATGGGCGCATGCGTGGACGGACGCATGGGTGGATGCATGGACGAACGCAGGGATGGACGCACGGATGGACATGCGGACGCACGAACAGACGCACGCGCGGACGGGCGGATGGACGTACGGACTGTCACACAGACAGACGCATGGACGGACGGAAGCCAGAACGAATGGACGAACGGATGCTTCGCCCCACTCCCTATCATTCACCCCGTGGATATGCTGCCATTTTTTTCGTTGTACAGGTGTTCAGTGTCAGTTTTCGTTTTATGGGATGCGACACACAACAAGGCTCTGCTCAGAGACTCACTTTTATTTTATTGTTGACCTATCATTTTGTCTACTACAATAAACTCCAGCTTGTGATAGAAACAACGTCTATAAATTCTCAGGCCGTTTTTCTTTCCAATATGGCATATTGTTCTTAATTTTCCCACTGTTTACTTTTATCCGCTATCTAATTTTCTGGCCCCAATAATCTAACGGTCTCTTATTTCATTTATGGTCCTGTTAAATATTTGATTGTTGTCCCTAAAACCTAACGTTTCTTATAAGCTCGTGCCCAAACGTACATCTAGGTGGATATTTCGACATTCAATCAGAACATGCTTCATCGATTCTTTGGCTACTTCGGAGTATTTGCATCATTTAACTTATTTGCTATATATCATTGTATAACTACGCCGTATCAGGAGACCCAGCCTTTGCTTCAATTAGTAAAGCGCTTCCATTCAAATTGTCTTAAAATACCTCACTTAGCTACGGAGCAGAAACCTGGAGACTCACAAAGAGGGTTCAACTTAAATTGAGGACGACGCAGCGAGCAATGGAAAGAAAAATGGTAGGTGTAACCTTAAGAGACAAGAAGAGAGCAGAGTGGATTAGGGGACAAACGGGAGTTAAGGATATCATAGCTGCAATAAAGAAGAGGAAATGGACATGGGCCGGGCATGTAGCACGTAGACAGGATAACCGCTGGTCATTAAGGGTCACCAACTGGATTCCCAGAGAAGGGAAGCGGGGTAGGGGGAGACAGAAGGTTAGGTGGGCAGATGAGATTAAGAAGTTTGCGGGTATAAATTGGCAACAGCAAGCACAGGACCGGGTTAACTGGCGGAACATGGGAGAGACCTTTGTCCTGCAGTGGACGTAGACAGGCTGATGATGATGATGATGATGATCACATCTTATCATAGAGTTCTTCATCTTTACGCTTCAACCCCCTTGCGGGATTCCACAGAACTCATATGCGATGAGAGAGAGAGGAACCATTTAGTGAGTAAATATTGTGAGTGAAGGTGGGAGGGTCCGTTATTCCAGGAACCCTCTGGCATGGACAGCTCGCGGGGCGATAAAACAAAGTTTATTTTCAATGTTGGGGCGTCCCAGTGACTCAGCGAACGTTAGACTGCGTTAGGGGATAGAAAGAAATAAGAAAAACTGCGTCATCATGCGTCACTGCTAGCGGATAACACAGCAGGGAGTGGGGAGGGGGTTCGAAGGTTCTGGTGTGTCGTACGATTGGGTCGAAGTGGGGGGGAGGGGGAGTAAAGCGGCGTGTACAATCGATTCGTGACCACAGTCAGCTATGCGGCTCCATGCTCTCGGCTCTGGGTCAGCGAGGCCACTGAACTCCGCTGACCAGGGGGTCTGGACATTGTACCACACGCGAAGCACGTCGCGTGATACTGACCGGAACCGAAACGCAACGTGCGGGGGCGAGAAATACCTGTGCCACTTACCAGAGTCTTCGCGTCTCGAAAACGGCAATGGGGAACATGAGTAAAATACTTCGTTGCGTGAAATCAATGGTGACTCAAAAAGGAAAACAAAAGAGAAAAAAGCTAGAAGCAAGAAAAAAAAAACTACAGCCCGACCGATCACAAGAATGGGGTTATTAAGGTGAATGGAGGTTGTTTCAAAAAATACAATGCTATATACTAATGAGAGGCTAGCTCTCAGTGCTCCGTAGAGTTCGGGGCACACGTGTCGCGCTAGCGATGGGGTCAGCACAGTCTCTAGTGTAACGTGAGATAGGGTGAACCCCACGCCCTGCGCGGCCGGAGGGAATCCCGCATGCTGGAACCCAATAAAGTTTATTCTCTCTCTCTCTCTCAGTGCTCCGTCTAAATTTGTTTGTAGTATGTCTTGTAGAATGTTCAGCTCACTCCGGCACGGCTCTATACACCTTTTCACAGGAAGGAAAAAAACACCGCCATGATGGGCTGTGCGCGGGAGTACAAAAGCTAAGGGCGTAGCGTTGTCAGTGCATTTTCGAGGGGACGCGCCAATTTGCACAGCCCAAGGAGGGCAATGGCGGCGCCCAAAGAGGCGTTTATGAAAAGGTGAATACTCTCCCATACTAGAGCACCTAGTACTCTAAATCGTTAACCGATTTTTCTAGACGCAGAGATCTGCGTTAGAGACATTACAGAACCTCAGTGCCTTTGGGATCCCTGCCAGGTCAACGGGACGGCTTAATGCTCTCCCATAGTAGAGTATACATAGTATTCTAAATCGTTGCCTACTTTTTCCTAAACGAGGTTTTTCGACGTTTCCTTCGTGCCCACGGGACGGCTTTTTGCTCTCCCTTAGTTAAGTACCAAGTACTCTAAACTGTTAACAACTTTTTCTAAACCCATTTTGAGGGACGGCTCACTGCTCTCCACTATTGAGTACAAAGTGCTCAAAATTAAAAAAAACACTCTTTCTAAACACACACAAAAGAAGTGCCCTATCCACGGGACGGCCTAGTATACTTCCATAGTAGACCACCAAGTACTCTAATTCGTTCACCACTTTCTCTTAACACAAGAACCCAAATTTTTGTCAAGAAGCCCCATCAAGTGTGAGGCTCACGGGACGGCTTCTTTCTCTCTCATTGTAGAGTACGAAGTACTCTAAATCCTTATTCACTTTTTCTGCACGAAGCAGTGTTACATGCTGTGGTATAGGAACGGCTTTGTGCTCTCCCGTACTAGAGTACCAAGTACTCTGAATAGTTGAACATTTTTCTAAACACAATCGTTAAACATTTTTCTAAACACAAGTTATTTCATATTGTTACGGCAAAGATTTCTTCGCTGACAGCGGGTCTTGCTAATGCCGTACGGAGCACACAGTCATCAGGCCAATGGGGGAAGCTCGAGAGTCCAACCTACAACACACACGTTGTCGTCTTCCTCCTTTTGGGTGTAATTTCAGTGCTTGTGTCGGAGTGACAGTTCCATACACGTATCATCACCCCGGCCGGTAAGGCACCGCCTTGGTGCCTGTTAAATGAGCGAGTTAGAGTTGTAGCGCTTAAGACGAAAAACGTAGACTACTTCCGTTCTGGGTGTGCAGCCGATGAGTAATGTGGTCGTGTAAATCTCATAGGTCACAGGTGTGACCTGGTGAAAAACTTGGCACAGCCCGACGTATCGCGATAGTGATTTCTCGCAGAGGCAGACACGTCGAGATGGGAGCCACAGGAGAACAAGAGAGCCTGCAGAAAGAGCGGCACCTCTATGTCGACGGTCGTAAAAAGACTTTTGTCCTGTCTGCGACGACTACAATTTAGCGTGGGCTACCGCGCGTGCCATGAGGGCCCGGGTGATGGCATCCTGAACGTACGAAGTGGAAAATGGTTGGTCAGATGAAAGCAGGGTGTCCAAGGGCTGTAAGGGATGACGTCCGAAATGTAGATAAATGGTGAGTAGCCAGCTGTTTTATGACGCTATGAATGGTAGGTGAAGGTGACGAACGGCAGAGTTTTGTTCCAATCAGTGTGGTCGCTAGATACGAAAGCATGTCTGTCCAGTGCGGGTTAATCTGAGGGTGGTAAGATGAGGTGAAGCTGTGACGCGTAGCCCAAGATCTAAGTAGATCACCAACCACACGAGACAGAAAGTAGCGACCACGGTCTGTGAGCAGGTGAGACGGAGCGCTATGCTGGAGATTGATGTCTCAGAGAATGAAATCGGCAACGTAAGTCGTGCAGCTGGTTGGTAGTGATGGCATACCAAATAGCATAAGCTGTGGCCACTGTAAGCCATTTATTTTCAGTTGTTGAAGTAGGAAAGGGACCTAGCAAGTCCAACTCCACTCAATAAAACGGCTCGGCTGGAACTTCAATAGGCTGAAGCAGACCGGCAGGGGGAGTCGTAGGCTTCTTTCAGTGCTGGCAGAGGTCACAACATGCAACGTAACGGCAAATTAAGCGATAAAGACCTTTCCAGAATACCCGTCGTCGAACACGGTCGTAGGTTCTGAAGACGCCTAAATATTCAGAAGTTGGAGCGTCCTGAAATTGTTGAAGAACATCTTTGCGCAGGTTTTGTGATACGACGAGTAAAGTTCCGCGCCGTCGGGGTGTAAGTTGCGGCGGTACAAAATGTTGTCTTGGAGCAGGAATCTGCCAAGTGAAGGGTCAGTATGGTACGATTGAAGGCAGTCAATGATGGAGAGCAGCGATGGATCTCGGCGCTATTCATCCGCCACGTGCACAAAGTCAGGGATGGCTAAAATGCAGGCATCGGATTCCAAATCGGTGGAGTTAGATGGATCAACGGGGTATCTGAATAAACAATCAGCATCGCTGGGCAGCTTTCTATATTTGTACACAACCGACAACGTGTATACTCCTGTAATCGTAGTGCCCACCGTCTGAATCTTCCCGTAGGGTCCTTAAGCGTCGACAGCCAGCAAAGCGCATGATGGTCCGTGATGACTGCGAATGGACGTCCGTATAATATTTGGAAAGCATGCAAGCTAGCGAATGGGGGACGGCGAGCTTCGAAGGTTGCGGTGTAAGTACCCTAATGACTTGGTAGCATTAGCACTTACGTTAGTAAGATGGGTAGTCCAAGAAAGGTGTGGTGTAAGAGTGATGCCTAGATATGTAAAAGAAGAGGCCTCGGATAATGGGCTGCTTTTATACTGATTGAAAAGTTGGATTTGAAATGCTTGCTGCTAAACGGCATTACTTTGAACTTGAGTTCAAAGTAATGTTGATTGGTGTGACACAAGGCTAATGCACTTGAACTCGAGTTCAAGTACATTAGCCTTGTGTCACACCAATTGGTAATTAAGTTGAGGTGATCTTGAACGGAAATGTGGTCGGTTTGAACTGTTAATTGGGTGATATATAATGCAATCATCAGCGAATATGTGCATGTAGGATGATATGTTATTGGGCAAGTCGTTGATATAAATGAGAAACAATAGGGGCCCAAGTACGCTTTCTTGAGGTGTACCTGAGGCAACAAAAGAGAAGGATGAGGAAACATCATTTACCATGGTGAATCACTACATGTTAGAAAAGGAAATTTGGGATCCAGGATAGAGTTAACAAATCCAGTTTTGTTGCGGATAGCTTGATGAAGTGGCGACAATGTGCAACGTGATCAAGTGCCTTAGAGAACTCTAAGAAGATACATTCTGTTTGTAGGTTTGAGTCTATGTAGGAGTGCAAATCTGTTGTTGATTCTAGTAGATGAGTCACGCATGACAAGCGTCTTTGTAAATCATGCTGTTACGCGAAAAAAAGTTATTAGATTTGAGATGGCTGTAAACATGGGATGTGACGATGTGTTCTATCTTTTACCAACAAATGCACGTTAATGAAATTGGTCGGTAATTTCCAACTATGTTTTTCTCAGCATTTTTTAAGATGGGTACAACTCTGGCAGTTTTCCAGTCAGCTTGAATCTGAACAGTGTTTAGAGATTGCTGGAAAATGTGAAATAAGATCTTACTATAAGTTGAGACCATGTTTTTTTATAATTTTCCAAATTATGTTATCAATACCTGATTTAGTGGGTAGCTTGAAATTATCAATGAAGTGTGTGATACCCTCGATTAAGATATCTATGGGTGTCACGTATTGGTAGTCACGATCAGTTACCACGCACTAGCCTATTATCTAAGCGCTCTATTGTGAAAATGGATGAAAAGAAATGTTAGAAAACAGACGCACAGTCATTGTCTGGAAGAGGAGCACCGATATCGTCATGCAACACAATGTGGTTAACGCGATCATTTTGGCGTAAGATTTGCTTTCAAACAGGGCAAAACCTGCTGTCTCTGTGTAGTTTCTATTTCCACGACTGTGAGTTGCAAATTAACTTAAGAATTTTGGACCTGACTGCACAAAAGGTCATGACTAGTTAACAATTGGAAGAAATATACAACGGAATGAGCATCAGTGTGCATATTTCACACAATATTCTATTTTACTGTTTCAGCTCCCATAATCTCTTTTTTCATTAAAGCTTATGATTATGCTAATTTAGTCATTTGTCGTTTGCATAGATCTGCCTCTCTAAGCTGCCCAAAGCATAAAACTGTTCCTGTCACTTTTGCCAAAGGGCCAAACACAAAACATCTGAAGAACTCGCCTCAGGCGTATTCAGAAGAAAACATTGTGCACAATGAACACTCTTACGGTGCTAATAAGCATTCACTATCTGGGCCCAGATGTTTTTAAGCCAGAAAATGTTGCCGTGGAAGGCTGTTAATGGTCAGAATGATTTTAAAAGCAATTTGGTGTGAAAAACGTACTGACGACCACAGTAGCGCTTAGATAAGCTCACAATGTGAAAGAATCCGACGGCGAGTGTAGCTTTGTATCGATAATCATGAAAGTACAGCTACTCTTTGCCTTGACACAGGGAAAACAAAGAGAGAGAGAGAGAGATGCACCAAGCGAAAATAGGTTATGGCCTCTAGGTTGATGGTCAATAAAAGCAGATACGTTTGAACATAACCATGCCGTAAACAGCAAAATTAACACTGTGTAACAGCGCAAAAAAAAATTCGCAGGGTTTCTTATGCATTTACCCAAGGCGATCTGAAGGCGACAGCCGTCTGTATCTCTTTGTTCAGTCAATTTATTAGTGCCCCCCCCCCCTGCGATTGTTTTCTGCACCTAAAGTGGCTTTTCACTAATTTATGACTAGATGCATTCCAAACTTTCAGCACCTCACTTGGTTCTGCTCGGCCTCCATGATTGATGGGCCGATCACACAATAACAAAGCAGTGCAAAGCGATGATGTCGTCTCATGACGTGAACATGGGATCGTCATGATGACCTTACACATTCTGATGATCCGTGATGACACGATGACGTCGTGTGCTGACGTCATCACGCGATGATTTTTGCATCACTCCTGTTGACGCCGATGCTGCGGGATGCCAATGCCACTAGCGGTCAATTTTTGTTTTTTAGGCGAAAACCTTCGATGCCTCATCAAACATGAAACTCTACCGTTTGCGTCCCGCGTCGGCGACGTCCAGTGACCGAAAAAAAAAAACCACCGCGTGATGACAACATATATGACGTCCGACCGCCTAAAATTGTCATAAAACATCACGTGGCTTCACATGATTATGTCATCGTATGACATCCCAGCTTGGCGCAATGTGGTCGTATGATGGAGGCAATGCAAAATCAGTTTCGCACTGCCTTCGTTTTTGGAGGCAGTGCGAACCTCTAGGTACAGCAAGTTTTCAAAGGGTGGTGTGAATGGTGACAGGATGGGGCGTCGGCCAGGTGTGCAAAAGGGGCACTGGCCCCCTTCAAGCCACACCGGCACCTGCCCTCGCCCAAGCTACATCAGTGCTCTCCACCAGCTGCAACGCAATACGAGTTCGCACCCACGACAAAACCCTGCTGACAGTCATAGACTGGCAGGGTAGGATCAGTACGTCGATTGAGAAGAAAAATAAGATGGTCTTCTCCATCAAATCATCTTGGGCGAATGGATAGGAGACCCTGAGAGTTTATAACGAGGCATCTAAGCCTCTCGCCCTGATAAATTTGCGTAGTTAATTACAGGGTAAGCTGCAAGTGTAAAGTCCCAGCCCCGCAATCAAAGTAAGGACACATATAACAAAGGTCCGACTTAGCTGCATAACCACAAACATCGAAGCCATGAAGTAGCACGAAGCAATGAATCAATAACACAAGTGTTGGGGTTTAACGTCCCGAAACCACCATGCGATTATGAGAGACGCCATAGTGAAGGGCTCCAGAAATTCAAACACATGAACCTAAAGCATTTTTGCCGCAATCGAAAATGCGGCCGCCACGGCCGGAATTCAACCCCGCAACCTGCGGCCTAGCAGCCGAGTGCCTTAGCCACTAGACCACCGTGGCGGGTAAGCAAACTTTCACGTATTATCTCATCCCAGAACCGAGCAAGTGTGTCCGCCGCTTTGCTTATTCGGCACGTTCAATGATGATTACGGTTATTTGCGATGAAACACACAGTCCTCATATGCGTGAATGAAAGTCAGAGCGATTAGAAGAAGCATTTCTTCACAATAGCAGCTCCTTAAACCTGCCAAAACCACTCACGGCGCGCGATGAAAGCAAGCAAAGGCGGGAAAGTGTCGTCTGCTCTGACCGCCGGCGCTCCACTCTCCCATCCACCACCAGTGGCAGGTGCGGCGCTTTGATTTCGGGAAAGGTCCATTGGGTATATGTGAAGCTGCGCATCATGAGCGTGGCGTGTAGCCATGACTTACATGGCATGCATTTAATGATTTACACGTTGCAGATCGTCACTTATGCTCGCCATGCAGTCATGTCACACAACTTTCGCAATATGTCATGTGAACGAAACCACCGCAAAAGCAGCAAGACCATGACATGTGAATCACGACATTTATGACATACGAGTCATGATAATCATGTTATGACTAGTCACTCATGCTCATCATGCAGTAATCTTATGGCATACCAATTTCGTTATAAATCTCATCATCGAAACGGCCGGGAGAGCTGAAAAGTTGTAGTCGGATAGATAGATAGACAGATAGATAGATAGATAGATAGATAGATAGATAGATAGATTAGATAGATAGATACGCTCAATGTTACCAAAGTTCGCTAAGAAAATGCTTCGCACAAAAAAGTTTTACTGCACCACTATTTTATACCAGATATACAGAACGTGTAGAAGTGTATATATTCCCAAAATTTTCAATCAACTACCTGAAGAGTTTTTTTCAGCTAGTTCGAAAAAGCAAAAAAGTTACTTTCTAAGCTATAAAATCACATGGATATGGTCTACTATATGTTACATGTGCTCGTGGCCTCTATTTGTTCTCCTTTTTTATTTACTGTCTGCAAAAAAGCAGTGGTATTATTCATTTCAGTCGGTTTTGTTGGCAAAATAAGCAAGATAGTTTCTGTGACCTTGTAACCACAGCTTGTATTTCTCATAGATGTGCACAATAACTTATTATTACTATTATTATTATTGTTGTTCTTGTTGTTACTATACTATATACGGTTTGTCTATCTATTATTATTACGGTTGTCGGCGGTTTCCCCACCATAGCGCCGCAGATGGTGCAGTGGTAAACCGTCCAGTTTATCCGCACGCCACATGCTCCCCCCTCGAGATGCCACTGCAGTGACTGCGGCGCGACGGTCCACACCTCCGGATAGTAGGCGTCGCGCAGCCCTCCTCGCAGCTCAGGAACGTCGCCGGGAGTGGAAAGAAGAGCGTGAGGGTAGTACCCACACGCTCATTATTATTGACGATGAAACCCAGTTCAGCGATATGGATGAATGCTGCACACTCAGCTGACATCTGTAGAGCAACACGAAAACCAGTGTAATGGTAGCTGGGTTTGCGCTTCTTATTTCTTGCAGTGCACTACCACTGGACCGGGTCAGCCGAGTGTATTAAGTGTCGCCAACCAACTTCCTGAATATAGGTGTCCCGGTGCACGGCCGACGCCGGTGTGGTGGACCACTGAAGTGGGCCGTTCGTGCGGGTCAGTTCCCACCCCGCATCATCGATCGATCCTGCTCGGTGTAATGCCCTCTGACACAAGGGCCTCGGTTGAGCGCCAGAGGTGTCAATCAATAACTCGGAAGCCTCAGCGGCTCCTTATTCAGCAGAATTTAATGCCATAGCTGCCCGAGTTCGAGAAAACGCTGCCCTGGGGCAGTATTCTGGGGCTGTCGTGACCTTTTGGAGACATCAACAAATATCGTGTCCAGGGCACGCTGTTTGGCTTCCAGAGGAGAATCGAGCAGGTCATCATATCAGTCTCTTCTAACATGGAGTGGTGTGTAAGGTTACCCCAAAAAACCGAGAGTATAAGATATTATTCCAAGGCTGTGCCCGCGCCACCGAAACATAGGAGGGTCTCGGTATTAATACGTCACATCCCAAGTCGTTCAAAGCGACACTGTCGGCAAAAGTGATGATATACGAATGCGGGAAGAATGCATTCTGAACGTGGTGATCGATGTGTGATTTTGTGCACCTATAATGTATGGGTTACATTAGTTTTGACCTGCGTAAATTGTTAACTTGCTAACGCTTGCTATCGGTGCACAAAATCACATTTATCGGTTACGATGTTTAAAGTGTACTGATGTTGTGTAAAATCGTCATCACAAAACCTAAAAGAATAAAAGGTTGAAAACCACCTCATACAGCATCTCCACGAAGTGAATGACGACTAGTTAGCAAGGCGGGGTTCTAAGGTCCATAATGCCTACGTTGAAATCCCCGAATAGTACAAAGGATGGAGAGATGAAAGGACAGATGCATGGACAGATGGACAGGTGGACGGCGCAGGCGATTATACATCGTGCTTTCATGCACTTGATTGATACACACACAAAGTCGGTTTCCGTTTTTGTAGAGCCGAAGCTCCTCAAGCTCGAAGTTTTCTGTTGGCGTTGGAGTTGTATCCGAGCAAATGCAAGGTGCTTCACTCTACGCCACCATGACGAGGATGTTGATCATGGACAACAACTTGCTTGCGCAGTATGTGACCTCTCGATGTGCTCTGCGACTATTTCGTATGAGTGAAAACAACCAAACAAGCCACCAGTGAAACGCGCCCACACCTCGTCTTTGTCCAACTTCAGGGCTAGATACGACACCACAAAGCAGTAATAAAGGCAAAACTAAATTGACAATTGACAACAACGTACCATGTATCAGCAATGGACGTGAGCAATGAGCGGACCGCTGGCCCTGCCACAAGACCTTTTGTGGCAATAAATGTTTACCCTCCTTCAGCGTTGTAACAGTTTCATGGATGGGCATAACCGATGTTATTGAAACGCGCGTTGGGGTTTTTGTGAACGTCAAACCTTTGTGAACGTCAGACCTGCGTGGGACAGATGGTCTCACGCAGGTATTCAATGCGAAGCATAGCTTTGAGTACAGCAAGCACTTTTGGTTCTTTCTTCCTTATCTATCTATCTATCTATCTATCTATCTATCTATCTATCTATCCTATCTATCTATCTATCTATCTATCTATCTATCTAATCTATCTATCTATCTATCTATCTATCTATCTATCTATCTATCTATCTATCTAATCTATCTATCTATCTATCTATCCTACCTATCTATCTATCTAATCTATCTCCACCCAAATTGGTAATATTAACGCGTGTGCGTTAAAAAATTGCCCTCACGTTCCCGAAAGGAGTCGTGAAGAAAGGGAAATGCATTTCTTGCGCCGAGAGTATACGGCGTAGTAATTGCAATGGCGTAAATTAAGACGAGACGAGGATTTGTACCGTAAGCATTTATCTACACATTTCTCAGCCAAGAACGTTCGAAAGCGAGACGCGTGCTTCAATTCATTTATGTATACGAACAAGCGAGCGGACAGGAGAGTTCGGCACAGGGAGGAAAGAAAGTGAACGCCGAGAGAAGGAGCAGCGAAGCACTGCACCTACCGTATCTACATTGCCTCCCCACACAGTGCGCTGCTCTTTTCCACTCACTCTCCGCTATTTTGTCCGCACCAACTGCTCCGGTTGCTAGGGGCAAGATAAGCGTGCCCACGCGTAGCGGTTGCTATGGGAGAAGGAGTGAGAGTAGAGAGATAACATATACTGGCGCGCGATGCTGTTGGACGCCTGACATAGCCCGACTGAAAAATGCATTCGCATTTAAAAGCAGTCATCGGCCTCGTTGACCCGACAAATTAACAGAAAAATTGTGATCGAACTCCAGAAATCTGCATAGCAACCGAGTATTCTACCAAAAAGTTACGCCAGGTCGCGCAGCTGCTTTTCAAATAGACCGCATTGTTCGTGCAGCGTCACTTGGGGATGCGGTGATGGAATTCAATCTTATAAAATTACACATCTACTCCTGTCATACAGCCATCACGTCGGGTTAACGACAACCGCAGTGAAGCGCCATCCACTGGAGCTCCGTTATCTAGCAATCTCCAGGGTTCGCCATCCTCGCTGACAGAGGCTCTACTTATCAGCTAATCGCTTCTGGTGTTCCTAATTCTCATGTGTTTCTGTTGGCATCGTTACGCAACAGTAAACATCTGACTATTTAACTTACGTCTGTGCGTACAACACTTAGTACATATATTTGGCGGCATTTCGTAACATTTCGTTCAAGAAGAAATTTACAACACAATCACCATCCCCTCATGACGTGCTGTTCACATAAACTTGATTCCTAAGGTACGCAGGTTACTCCAATATTATTTCTGTATCATTATCCCAGGAGTATTCCGAGAAAGCTTTTCAGAAAACGATTCTCTCCATTTACATATCTTTGTATCACCGGTCCATTTTTTCGGTGCGATTTATATATGATCACCTTCTGCAGTCATGGGTAGTAGGACGCTGAGGGGGTGAGCGTGGGGTAGGTTGTTTGGCAGAGCACCGCTAAGAAAATTTATGAAGACGAAAGCCTTAGATGCTTTTACCAAACGCTGGAAGATGGCCGCCCGCATCAGCGGACGTCAACCCCGAACGAGGTGTGTGGAAGAGCAGGCGCTTCCGTCAGCAGTATCGCCAACGCTCGGCTCACTCGGTTCGTGCTTACGGGTCGCTGTTGTGCCCCTAGACGACTCTGCACGGTGCCTCGCTGCAGACAACCATTACATCCTTGAACAACCAACAAACCTATTCGTAGGTACAATAAATGGTCGTCATATGACGTCATCATGAGATCATTAGCAATTTCTCGGACGTCAGAATAAACGATAGTTATAGCGCGAGAAAAAAACGACGACACAGAGACAAGAAAAACACGAAATACACGAGTGCTAACTCTTGTCTCTGTGTCGTCGTTTTGTTTTCGGGCTATATCTATCGTCATGCCATACCAACTAGACCAAGCTGCCACACTTCTAAGTCCGAATAAAGTCGACATGACATCCCTACGACGTGGCGTAGGTGACGTCACATAATGACGCTACCACATATCTACTCGCTTGCTCAAAGGTGGGCGCAGTGTAAAAAGCTTGTATTGCCTTCAATCTCGAAAGGAGTGCAACATGTTAGAGGGTGGAGGCGGGGGGTGTATGCACACAACTGACTGAGAGGGAAAAGATGGCATGTGCTTTAGTGTAGCCTTAGGCGTATGCAGAAGAAACTGGCCTACATTTTTGTTTTATACATTTATCTACTTATGGCGAATAATTTTACGTGGCGGAGAGACAGACGGATGGACACTGAGCCCGACTACAAAATGCTGACGCATTTAGACGCTTGCACGGTAAACCGCATAATCTGATATGTCTCTCTTCATATAACACCAAAATTTGAGGTGTTGCGAGGCCGCGAGCAATATATTGCGTACGGCCAATTTCACGTGACACAACTTCGAACTACAACGAAATAATCTGCTCGCTGAGAGCCACAAAATTAACAAGAAAAGGAGAGTGGTGATACTCTAGCATCTAGAGGTAAACGTTTGCCGCTGTATTTGCCTCAAGGCAGGAGCAGCTAAGAAGATCTGAGGTACTTACTTGTGTAAGTTTGTAGTCTCAAAAGCAAGCGTTTGTGTGGCCCAGGAAAATTTGTGCTCCACCCTACGCTGTAGAAGTCTGCTGTTTACATAGCCTGTACGTAAGCTTCATCATCTCGAACCTTACGAAATGAATTTCTCGTACTTGTACAAATTTTTGAATTTTACATATGAACATCACTGCATACACAAACAAGTTATTTTCACTGTACATAACAGCTTGCACAGTAAATACGTATGAAGAACATTGCATCTCTTTTTGTGTACACAATAATCTATGTGAGATAATTCTGGAAATAAACTTCTCTTAAACAAGCTGTCATATAGTAGAGTACTAAGCACTCCAATCCAATTAATAAACACTTTACTCTAAACATGTGTCTGTCCTCATTCGGCTCCAACTCGAAAGCCGAAAACTCCTGCATCTCGCATGGGACCGCACTGCCTCAGTAAGCAAAGATGTCATGTGGTGACAGATTACGAAGTACAGGAGCGGCGCAGCATACCATGAAGATTCCTTCCTTTTCACGATAGAATTTATAGTTGATCGTTGATCTTGATCGTTGTCCAGGTTGCATGGCATGAAGCCAGAAGCTTAGGACAGCATGGCGCATAAACTCTTAGAAACATATCGTATCGATCGGGAAGAGAAGACACCCTGCGTAGTGATACTTCTGTTAATCTTCGTACCTCAAACATTTTACCAGCGGGACTGTTTAAGCTAGGGCTTGGGTCCTGGGGCACCGGCGAAAAGCTCGCCCAGGTATGACGTCAATGCGCGTTGCCTATAGCGGCCACCTCCGCCTAATTTCGGATAGGGAACCAGAGCTGGATTTTCCACGATGCGGGCATTGCCTACCTGGTGGTCAAAGCACGCACTTCTAAGCCGCTCCGTCAGACGAGAATGGTGGCTGGTAGAGGCGGGGGGGGGCGCATTGTCGAAACAAAACAAAACCAAGGCCACAAGCGGTATAATACTGCGTATTCAAGTGCCACAATATATAGAAAAGGGGGAAGATGCATCCTTGTACGTTTCGCGTTTTTAATAATATCACCAAGAAAGAGACGTTGCATACAAGTGGTCTAGTGAGCAAAGTATTTTCTGTTTTCGCTTTCCTATCCATTTCTGTCAGGCTAGTTTCTAAGCCAAATTGCACGTGTTTGCTAGATTCATTCAATAGTTAAGACGGCCACCAGTGGAAACCAGGGCGAAACAAAGCGATAGATGCGGCGTTTAGCCGGAAATAAAACGAGAATATTAGGTGACATGCGACATATATAAACATTTTTGTATCTGGCCATCGTCATTGAACTCCACCTGATGCCTCCACGCGAAGTGAATGACGCGATAAGTACACGCAGTCTACATTATTTGTGAACCCTTACTTAGAAGTAATGCTGCCTCGTACACAAGATTGTGCAGGGGCACGTTCACCTAAGCCCCTCAACTGTTATAAAAGATACGC
>WOVY01001846.1:0-140833 GCA_013436015.1 Rhipicephalus annulatus | reverse complement strand
ATGGAGGGATGGATGGATGGAATGGATGGATGGATGGATGGATGGATGGATGGATGGATGGATGGATGGATGGATGGATGGATGGATGGATGGATGGATGGATGGATGGATGGATGGATGGATGGATGGATGGATGGATGGATGGATGGATGGATGGATGGATGGATGGACATGGCTGAATCCTTTAGATCGGGCGGTGGCTCGCGCCACCAAGCCGTAATACCTAATGAACCAAAAACTATATTTATTTTTTTCCTAAAAAGTGAGTTTGAGGATTCTACTTTGCAGTGAAGGGTTTAATTTTCACTCGTGCCTTGACTTTAGCCACCAATCAGATAACCTCCTTCTAGTTAAGTCTACCCGCTTAAAGTTTATTTTGCCCTCCCGGTCCCTAAACCCCAGTGCTTTGAAAAACTCTGCGCCATCATCTTGAACTATAGGGTGAAGCCCTTTACAGAACATTATCAAGTGTTCGGCAGTTTCTTCTTCCTCTCCACACGCACTGCATACTGTGTCTACCCCTCCGTATTTGGCCCGATATGTCTTGGTTCGCAGTACTCCCGTCCTGGCCTCAAACAGTAGGAACTACCCCGAGTATTATCATAGATCCTTTCCTTGGCAATTTCCTGCTTAAAGGTTCGATAGGTCTCTAGTGCGGACTTCTTACTCATGCCCATTCTCCACATGTCAGTCTCAGTTTCCTTCACTTTCTTCTTAACCGATAGTTCTTTTTGGTTTGGCCCCTTCTGTTTTCTAAGTATTTACCAGTCAGCTTCCTGGTTCGCTTCCTCCATTTTGTATCGACATTCTTCATGTACAAGTAGCTGAAAACCTTCCTAGTCCAACGCTCTTGCCCCATTTCTCTCAATCGCTTCTCAAATTTTATCTTGCTGCTAGCTTCCCTGCCCTCAAACGATGTCCATCCCATATCACCTTGTACTCCCTGATTTGGTGTATTCCCGTGAGCTCCTAAAGCAAGCCTACCTATTCCACGTTGCTTAATTTCTAATCTTGCTTGAACTTCTGATCTCATGCACAAGACCGCATTCCCGCACGTCAGCCCAGGAACCATGACCCCTTTCCATATTCCTCTCACAACATCATACCTATTGTAATTCCACAGTGCCCTATTTTTTATGACCGCTGCATTCCTGTTACCTTTAGTCGTCACGTATATTTCGTGTTCCCTCAGATACTCGGTCCCATTGCTTATCAATACGCCCAGATATTTGTATTTATCTGTTATCTCTAGCGTGACCTCCTGTATTCTAAGCTCACTACCTTCGTTGTCATTGAAAATCATGACTGCTGATTTTTCCTTACTGAATCTAAAATCTAACCTATCTCCCTCATTACCGCAGATGTCCATCAGTCTCTGCAAATCTTCCTTGTTGTTGGCCATTAGAACAACATCATCTGCGTACATTAATGCGGGTAGTGCCTGATCAATAAGTTTTCCTTGTTTGACTAAATAGAGGTGGAAGCCCAGTCCACTTCCCTCCAATTTTGCCTCTATTCCTTGTAGGTACATCATGAATAATAAGGGTGACAGAGGGCACCCCTGCCTAAGCCCCCATTTTACCTCTGCAGGCTTGGATACCTGTTTTTCCCACTTTATAACTACCTTGTTACCTTTAGAGATACCCTTTAAAAGATTAGTGACTACATGTTCCACGCCTAGTGTGTCACGTATTCTCCACAATTCCTCTTGAACCACGCTATCGTACGCTCCCTTGATATCCAAAAATGCTAGCCACAGGGGCCTGTGTTCCTTTTCTGCTATTTCGATGCACTGCGTCAGTGAGAACAGATTGTCTTCCAACCTCCTGTGTTTCCGAAACCCATTCTGCAGTTCTCCAGCACCCCCTCATCCTCTATCGACGCCTGCAGTCTTTCCTTTATAATCTTCATCGCCAGCCTGTAGACCACTGATGTCACTGTTATAGAACGGTAGTTGTTTATGTCAGCTTTGTCCCCCTTTTCTTTATAGATCATGCTCATCCTGCTAAGTTTCCATCCATCGGGAAATTCACCATTGATTATTATTGTGCTCACTGCCTCTCTCAAAGCCTGCTTAGACTTGGGACCTAATGTCTTTATCAGCCTAATTGGAACGCCATCTGGGCCTGTTGATGTACTACTACTAGGAACCCTTTTCCCAGCCCTTTCCCACTCTTGTTGTGAAAATGAAGCCATTGCACCACTTGATTTGTCCTTGTCTATTGTGGTGCATAAAGTACTTCTTTTTTGAAATTTTTCTGTCACCCTTGTTCTTATATATTGAATAGCTTGTCCCCTTCTAGCCTAGCACCTTGGGCTGTAGTTATAAAACTCTGCTCTAGGCTCGTCTCATTCTTAGGGAGTTTAGATGGTTCCAAAATTTCGCAGCTGCCTTTCTATCTTTTTTCTGTACTTCTGCAAGCCACTGAGCTCCCTTCCTTCTAGTCTTTTCATTGATCAGATGGGATGCATCTCTTCTACAGCTTAGAAAGGTTACCCATTTTCTTTCAACATCATCTGTCGGTTCACCCCGCTGCTTAGCATGTCTGTGTTCCCTAGAGGCTTCCTGACGTTTTGCTATGGCTCTCTTAACTTCCTCATCCCACCAACTTTTGGGTTTGTGTCTTTTTTTCCGGGGGGACTTGTCACGCGTCTTAGCAAGCTCTAGCTCAAAGAGTCTAATTAGATTCGTGTATGTTCACACTGTCTTATTATCCTCCGTGATTACTTTCTCAATTTGTTCAGTGGCCATTTCAATTTGTCTTTCTGGATAAAATTTTTCTTGTAGTTGCTCATCTTGTCTCCGTCCCACTTATACTGCTCTTCAAAAACTTAGCTTGATACGTTTGTGATCGCTACCCAGACTTCTGGAGCCACCTTCATCTATGTGCATTCCCCTGAGCTTATCATACATCCTATGCGACATCAGTGCATAATCTATCGTCGACTGAAGCCTTCCTGTCTCCCATGTTATTTGCCCTTCACACTTCTCGGTACTGCTGAAAATGATTAAATCAAGCCTTTCACACATATCCATGATCATTTTGCCTGTCGGGTCAGTATACCCATCTATATCTTTTATGTGCGTATTCATGTCTCCTAGTATAATTATCTCGCACTCTCTTCCTAACTCCTGAATGTCCTTTGATATACACTCTACCATTACCTGGTTTTCCTCTCTGGCCTTTGCTCCCGTCCACAAGTACACGAAACCAAGGAATGTCATTTAACCTGCCACTTTCCCTTTTAGCCATAAATGTTCCTTGTACTCCTGCTTGACCCTTTGCCAGTCTGTACTTTTATGAATGAATGCCCCAATACCACCCCCATTTCTGCTGCCTTCTGTTCTATTACAATATACCCAAGCGTAGTCCGGATTGTTCGGAGGTTGTTCCATGTCCCTGAGATGTGTTTCTACAAAACCGTATACCATCGGCCTCTCTTCCCTTAGCTGTTCTTCTATCTCTTCCCACTTCAGCCTGTTCCTACTACCCTGCATGTTATTATACCCTATGTTTGAATTGGCTCGGCGCTTGTGGCTACGTTTATTTATGCCCCGTACTCTACCTATCTTAGATATTGGTGCCACTTTGGAATCGTATCTGTCCATAACACCTGTCAAAGAGTCTCCCTGGTTGTTTTCCTCGTTACTAGCTATCCTGCACCCCGAAGGGCTCGCTTGCCCCCCAAAAAAGCTACTGCGCGTCCTGCAAGCCGCCAACCCACCTCATGACCTAGCCGCCCATCGAAGTGGATTCTGTCTCGTTGAAAACCACCCCACCTATGCACCTCTGTGTTTCTTTCAAACACCTCAAAGCGTTTCTCTCGACTCATCCGCTATATCTCATGGTTTGCGTTGACCACCGCTCTTTGCAGGTTGCTATCACGCACCGGTACCTCCGGTATCGTGCATATCACTACCTGTACCTTAGGAAAAGTGGCGCGCATGTCATCGACGCCTTTCGCCAGTGTGGCTGCTAGTCCTGCTGCATGTTAATTTAGCACATCGTTTAAACCGCCTGAAGTTATCACGAGGTTTCGTATATCAGCTGTCGTTTTGAGCTTTGCGCTCGCTTGCCTAATGACTGTTTCCAGCTTGCGTCCTGGGAACGCCCCTACTGCAACCCTCTTGTCACCCCTTACCCTCTCTTTGATGGCTTCTGTGCATCGATTTAAATTCGAGTCCCCGGCGATTATCACATGCTGTGACTTTTCAGCTGTAGCATTCTGGACCTCGGGGCTACTTGCACCTGTGACGCCGGCTGCATTGTTCTCTCCCTGCCCCACCACTACCTCGCTGAAGCTGGGCCTTGGGACAGTTGAACCGGCCAAACCTGTTTTTTCCAAACTTGCTTGCTTTTCCTTCTCCTCCGTTCTGGTTGCCAGTTCCTTACTGTTTTCTCGGTAGGTCGCTTCTTTGTTCAGCTTCGCTAGCACTTCCTCGGCGGACTTCAGTCTTTCTCCCATTGCCCTCGTTTTCTCTTGTTCTGTCGCCAACGCAGTCTCAAGCTCGGCGATTCTCATCAGCAGTTCACTCTGGGCAACCATCATTTTCTCCATTTTTTTCCTCGACCTCACATTGCCTACACTTCGCGTCAGCCTCTTCTCCATCCGCGTCTAAGCTTGGGTCCGTTTTCAAACCCACTCCACATCCTGAACACTTTACAGTCTTTTTAACCATGCCTTTCTGACACAAATTGTCCCTATACTCAATAATTACTAAACTCGAGCTCAGCACTACGAAAAAAAGAATGTCTAAGCTCTACTACAAAAATTTGCGTGTTCAATGTACGCGCACCTCCCCCACGGGGTGGCAAAAGAAAAAAACAACAACAAAAAAATTCGAACACACACACCCGCACTAACTAATAAATACCTGGTGACTGGCCCCCGAAAAAGCCTTACCATAAAATAAGTGCTACGAAAATTTCAACCACTGCCTTCTAATTATAAAGATAAGCTCAAAACGTGCAAAAACACTTATCTGCGCAGTCGATCCGGAGCGCTCAAAAAACACGTCCATCTACCTTGACAGCCCGAACTGAACAGCCCGAACTGAACCCGGATGGATGGATGGATGGATGGATGGATGGATGGATGGATGGATGGATGGATGGATGGATGGATGGATGGATGGATGGATGGATGGATGGATGGATGGATGGATGGATGGATGGATGGATGGATGGATGGATGGATGGATGGATGGATGGATGGATGGATATGGCTGAATCCTTTAGATCGGGCGGTGGCTAGCGCCACCAAGCCGTAATACCTAATGAACCAAAAACTATATTTATTTTTTTCCTTAAAAAGTGAGTTTGAGGATTCGTACTTTGCAGTGAAGGGTTTAATTTTCACTCGTGCCTTGACTTTAGCCACCAATCAGATAACCTCCTTCTAGTTAAGTCTACCCGCTTAAAGTTTATTTTGCCCTCCCGGTCCCTAAACCCCAGTGCTTTGAAAAACTCTGCGCCATCATCTTGAACTATAGGGTGAAGCCCTTTACAGAACATTATCAAGTGTTCGGCAGTTTCTTCTTCCTCTCCACACGCACTGCATACTGTGTCTACCCCTCCGTATTTGGCCCGATATGTCTTGGTTCGCAGTACTCCCGTCCTGGCCTCAAACAGTAGGGAACTACCCCGAGTATTATCATAGATCCTTTCCTTGGCAATTTCCTGCTTAAAGGTTCGATAGGTCTCTAGTGCGGACTTCTTACTCATGCCCATTCTCCACATGTCAGTCTCAGTTTCCTTCACTTTCTTCTTAACCGATAGTTCTTTTTGGTTTGGCCCCTTCTGTTTTCTAAGTATTTACCAGTCAACTTCCTGGTTCGCTTCCTCCATTTTGTATCGACATTCTTCATGTAGAAGTAGCTGAAAACCTTCCTAGTCCAACGCTCTTGCCCCATTTCTCTCAATCGCTTCTCAAATTTTATCTTGCTGCTAGCTTCCCTGCCCTCAAACGATGTCCATCCCATATCACCTTGTACTCCCTGATTTGGTGTATTCCCGTGAGCTCCTAAAGCAAGCCTACCTATTCCACGTTGCTTAATTTCTAATCTTGCTTGAACTTCTGATCTCATGCACAAGACCGCATTCCCGCACGTCAGCCCAGGAACCATGACCCCTTTCCATATTCCTCTCACAACATCATACCTATTGTAATTCCACAGTGCCCTATTTTTTATGACCGCTGCATTCCTGTTACCTTTAGTCGTCACGTATATTTCGTGTTCCCTCAGATACTCGGTCCCATTGCTTATCAATACGCCCAGATATTTGTATTTATCTGTTATCTCTAGCGTGACCTCCTGTATTCTAAGCTCACTACCTTCGTTGTCATTGAAAATCATGACTGCTGATTTTTCCTTACTGAATCTAAAATCTAACCTATCTCCCTCATTACCGCAGATGTCCATCAATCCCTGCAAATCTTCCTTGTTGTTGGGCATTAGCACTATATCATCTGCGTACATTATTGCTGTTAGTGCCTGATCAATAAGTTTTCCTTGTTTGACTAAAGAGAGGTGGAAGCCCAGTCCACTTCCCTCTAATTTTGCCTCTAATCCTTGTAGGTACATCATGAATAATAAGGGTGACAGAGGGCACCCCTGCCTAAGCCCCCATTTTACCTCTGCAGGCTTGAATACCTGTTTTTCCCCCTTTATAACTACCTTGTTACCTTTATAGATACCCTTTAAAAGATTAGTGACTACAAGTTCCATGCCTAGTGTGTCCAGTATTCCCCACAATTCCTTTTGAACCACGCTATCGTACGCTCCTTTGATATCCAAAAATGCTAGCCACAGGGGCCTGTGTTGCTTTTCTGCTATTTCTATGCAATGCGTCAGTGAGAACAGATTGTCTTCCAACCTCCTGTGTTTCCGAAACCCATTCTGCAGTTCCCCCAGCACCCCCTCATCCTCTATCTACGCCTGCAGTCTTTCCTTTATAATCTGCATCGCCAGCCTGTAGACCACTGATGTCACTGTTATAGGACGGTAGTTGTTTATGTCAGCTTTGTCCCCCTTTCCTTTATAGATCATGCTCATCTTGCTAAGTTTTCATATATCGGGAACTTCACCATAGATTATTATTGTGCTTACTGCCTCCTTCAAAGCCTGCTTAGACTTCGGACCTAATGTCTTTGTCAGCCTAATTGGAATGCCATCTGGGCCTGTTGATTTACTACTAGGAACCCTTTTCTCAGCCCTTTCCCACTCTTATTGTGAAAATGGAGCCATTGCACCACTTGATTCGCACCGCTGCCACCAGCGCCCCTACCGGCATCGGCGCACGGCGGGTTTCTGTTTAGCCATCCCAATCGCACGAAGAGAGCGTGTTCCCAGAGGTGGACGTAGCCCGCTCTTTTCTCCGCACTGTGGCGCTGCTTCATTTAGTCGGAATGTTTCGTGTGTGGCGAAGCCTTCGAACAGTGGGTCGTCCTCTCCGGCGCCAGTGAAGAGTGGAGGGTTGCGGAGCCGGGGGACACCGGAACGTGGAGTCCGCATTCGCCAGTGATACTTTTCGCGCGGCTTGTACCGCTACGTCCAGAAATTCGTTCGCTTCTGCATAGAATATCAGCGCCACAAAACGTCAACGCACCTGTCGCCGGTAGGTCTGCAACCTGTACCTTGCCCTGCCAGGCCGTTTGGGCGAATTGGCATCGATTTGTATGGGCCACTTCCACTAACGTCGACTGGTAACCGCTGGGCCATTGTTGCCCTGGACCACCTCACGCGATACGCCGAAACTGCCGCTCTCCCCACGGCTACAGCGAGCGATGTTGCCTCCTTCCTGCTCCAACGATTCATGCTGTGACACGGTCCACCTCAGGAACTGCTCAGTGATCGAGGCCGCGTCTTCCTGTCTGAAGTCGTCGAAGCCATTCTCAAAGAGTGCAAAGTTGTTCATCGCAAAACTGCTGCTTACCACCCGCAGACGAATGACCTCACTGAACACTTCAACCGTACGCTCGGCGACATGCTCTCCAAGTACGTCAACGCCGATCACACAAATTAGGATGCCATTCTACCATTCGTCACCTACGCATATAACACCGCCTCTCAGAGCACTACTGGCTTTTCACCTTTCTTTTTATTATATGGAAGGCACCCGTCGCACACCATCGACACTATACTTGTATGCAAGCTGGATCCATCCGAGTGGGCGCCTATTTCTGCTACATCCAAGCTTGCTGAAGAGTGTCGAGAGCTTGCAAGGACCTTTACAGCGCATGATCAAGAGCGGCAAAAAGGCATTCGCGCTGACACCAGCAATACTGTGCCCACATTCCTCCCTGGAGCGCTCGTCTGGCTCTCGATCCCTACCACTTCAACTGACCTATCTTCAAAACTTTTGCCCAAATACGAAGGCCCCTACCGTGTCGTCGAACACACTTCCCCTGTAAATTACTTGATCGAACCCATCGAACCATCTTCGGACATGCGCCGTCGAGGGCGCGACATTGTCAACGTGGAGCGCCTCAAAGCCTACCACGACCCGGTCATAGTAACCAGCTGTTAGTTCGCCAGGCGGCTCCCTTTTCGTACCCGGGGTAGTTGTGGCGAAGCCTTCGAACAGTGGGTCGTCCTCTCCAGTGCCTTATAGTGGGTCGCCCTTTTAGCAAAAAGAAGAGCAGCTTGTGCAGAGATTCGGCACCCGCATTGACTGTCACTGTCAAGCATCAACGACAAGTGTCCGCCAATAAACGTCTCAACAATTATAAATAATTGTATGGTCGAAATTTTTAGTATAGGACTTAGCATAACCTTCTTGGGACTGGCACGGTGGATGGACGTGTTTTGCGAGGGCTCCAGATTGATTGCGCAGATGAGTGCTTTTACATGTTCCGAGCTTGCTTTTGTAAATAATAAGGCAGCAGTGCACACCTTTAGAGCACTTATTACATTGTACGGCTTTTGGGGGAGTCGGTCACCTGATATTTTTCTTGTTTGTGCCAATTTTTTTCTCTCCTGCCACCTCATGGTGGAGGTGCACGTACACCAAACACGTAAATTTTTGTAGCAAGGCTTAGACGTTTTTGCTTAGTGCAGAGTTCCTCGTGCACCGCGTTTTGTAATTATTGAGAGGGAAAATTCAGCAGGACAAATGGTATCAAAAAGAAATGATTGAAAATACTGTAAAATCTTCAGGATGCAGGGTGAGTTTGAAAATAGAGGCTAGTGCATACGCGAATGCAGAGGACGCTGATGCCAAGTGTAGGCATTGCGAGGTCGAGCGGAAAAATGTTAAAAAGTGATGGTTGCCCAGTTTAACTGTTGAGGAGAATCGCTGAGCTGGAAACTGCGTTGGCGACAGAGCGGGAAAACGAGGGTGTGGTGAAAAAACGGTGCTCAGGAGAGTGTGCGTCATGCTTTGACGTAAAAAATCGGTGTGTGGGGCCGATTTATTTGTGATCGGTGTGCGGGGCCGATTCAGTATTTCAGGGTGCGCGGGAATCATCATGATGGTGATAGAGGTAAAACTATGAGCTCGCCTATGCGCGTGCTCGTGCGCGTACCTCGTGAAAAGCTCCCGAACCACGCGGACAGCTCGGCTAACCCCAGAGAGCAGAGCGCAAGGACAAGTTCGGGCCACGCCCCGGCTGCTCGCTCTGACCTTCCGTGTTCGGGCCTCGTCTCGGCGTTGAAGTCCCCGGGTGCGTCCTGGACTGGGCATCGCCCCACCTCACCCCCGCGTTGGTCTGAAGCAATGTTCGTCACGGCCAGCTGCTGTTCTGGTCTCGGAGCGAGACGCTGTCCCAGGTCTGTTCGCGGAAGTTGGCGGTACGCTGTTTTCGGTGGTGTACAGGCAAGCCCAGGCGTTGACCACCGTACTGGGATGCCCCTGGCGGTTATCTTCTAGGCCGGGCCCCGCCTCCGTACGAACTCCGCAAGCACAAGACACACCGCCTCCAGACTACCAGAGAGCTCAAGGTCAAGCACAACGTTCACGCTCCAAGAGTAGAACGTGAGTGGACGAACAAGAACATTACCTTCCTTCCGCGTAGGACCGTGAACGCGTGTATATATGTGTGAGTTTATGTTGTGTGTATCCCCTTGTCCGTCTTCGTGTATATAAAAGTCTCTCGTTGTCCTCGAACGTCCTCCGTCCTCATCTGTCTAACCTGCGCCCTCAGTTGGCCACAAATTTTGGTGAGCCTTGCCAGGATAGTTCGGCCTTACCTTCTTGCCGAGAGCCAGACGGGCGGGACGAACCAATGGATTTAGAGAAATCGCCCACGATCGGAACCGACATGGGTCTAACGGGTTCGGCACTGCAGGAATGGGCTGACGCGGAGCGCGTTATCGAAAGAGACCTTCGTGCGCAAGTTTGCGATGAGCAGACGAGAAAAGATAGCACAGGAGGAAAGACGGCTGCAAGCTGAGGAGCGCGTTTTGCTGTTGAAGCTAAAGCTGCAACAGCAGACGACGGGTTCGAATACGGGAGAGATAGGGCGATCGGTAAGCGACGACGCAGCGTCCCCAGCTGTAATAGATAGCTGTGGCCCGCACAAGCTATTGCCACCGTTCAACGAGATGCGAGATGACCTCGACGCATATCTGCAGCGTTTCGAGCGCGTCGCAGTGTCTCAGGAGTGGCCTCGGAGCAAATGAGCCTTTTCGGTCAGCTTGTGCCTGACGGGAGAGGCGTTATCCGTGAATAGTCGACTTGACTCTGCTTCCGCCACCGACTATGATCAGGTGAAGGCAACACTGTTGTTACGATTCCAGTATACGGCTGAAGGATACCGCGAGAAATTTCGGAGGGTGAGACCAGAGGACAAGGAGACGGGGCTCCAATATGCTTCTCGCATAGCAGGTCATTTCGACCGTTTGATGGAGCTGGCAAATGTCGACAAAATATATGACGCTCTTCGCGACGTAATAGTTTCAGAACAGTTCATGAAGGGATGCTCACCCACCCTGAGGGTATTTCTGAAGGAGAGGAACTGTAAGAAATTGCACTCTTTAGTGCAGAACGCAGATTGATTTCTGGAAGCCCAAGATTTGTTCAATTTGCGCAAGGACAAGCTGTATAAGGAGAGCTCAGCAGATGCTCGTAAAGCAGAAGCTGCTAAGCGCCAGTTTAAGGGCCAAAGTCTCTGTTTCTTGTGCAATAATACAGGTCACCGTGCGTCTGAATGTTGGTCTCGGACAAGAAGTAACCAGTCAGCGACAGGCTGGTCGAGTGGCAGAAACGGTTCGTCTGCGGAGACAACTCGAACCCAGGAAAAACAGTTGGCGTCGTGCATGCTGTCACCCATAGAAGGAGACAACGCTGACACACCAGAGAAACCGGATGAAGGGTACGTCGTACTCCAGACTGGGGAGACTATACCAGTCGTGAATACGACGTCGACGCCTACCCCAACTGTGGCTGATGTCGGAACTCTGACTGTAGTGAGAGGATTGCTTGAGGGCAAAACTGTATCTGTACTTCGAGATACGGGATGCAACACGGTAGTGGTACGAGAAAGGCTTGTTTCGGAAGAGAAGTTTACGGGCGCTACAAGTCCGGTTTTTCTGCTTAATAGAATAGTGCACTACTTGCTGGAGGCAATCGTTTCTATTGACACACCGTTCTTCACCGGTGTCGTGCGAGTTAAATGCATTAAGAACCCTCTATACGATGTCGTGCTAGACAATATCGAAGGTGCCCGATCTACAGAGCTAGAATATTTGCACAAGCCTCAGCAGAATCGTGAGAGGCTTCATGATTACAGCGGAGAGAAGGTAGACAGAAAACTCGCTAACTCGCCCGCGCCCATCATCGCGGACGACACGCAAAGTGATGTCGGAAACGATTCAGACTACTTACCGATGACAGTAGAGACAACTTGCACACCTCATGGACCCGCAGATCAAGTACCACTAGGTGATAGTGCTGCAGCAGTGAAAGAAACACGCGCCACAACCAGGCTACCTGTTCTGAAAGCCACTGCCACAATCATAGATAAAGTGACGCTTGAGGAATACCAAAGAAATGACCAATCGTCACGGCATTGTTATGAGAGTCTTGGTAAAAAGTTGATAGTAAATAATCGCGAAACCTGCTTCTTTCATGTCGACGGTATCTTGTATCGGAAGCACACGCCACTCTCGGAGAAGGAACTCGAGCAACTGGTCGTACCGAGGTGACTGCGAGAGACTGTGCTCAAACTAGCCCATGAAGGTATCCTCGCCGGACACCAAGGGATATCCCGAACAACTGACCGTATTCTTGCCGAATTCTTCTGGCCAGGTGTTCAATCAGAAACCAAGAGGTTTGTGAAGTCCTGCGATATCTTTCAGCGGACTGTCCCACGCCATTTGGTTGGTCGGGCTCCGCTAGGTACCATGCCAATCATTGAGACCCCATTTTCCCGTGTGGGCATCGACATCATCAGCCCGTTGTCACCGACATCTTCCAAGAGCAACAGGTACATTCTAACTATGGTGGATTTTGCAACGAGATATCCAGACGCCATCGCACTTCCTTCGAATGAAAGCAAGGTCGTGGCATAGGGACTAATGGAAATGCTGTCGCAAGTTGGTCTACCACGCGAAATTGTAAGTGACCGCGGGACAAGCTTCATGTCGTCGGTTATGAAGGAGTTCAGCCGGCTACTATCAATCAGGCAATTACCGACAACCCCTTACCATCCGATGGCAAGTGGGTTAGTGGAGCGATTCAACGGCACGTTGAAGAAAATGCTCGCCGAATGAGTCAGGAAAGCCAAAAAAATTGGGACCACTACCTCGGCCCCCTCCTTTTCGTGTATCGGTAGATGCCACAAAAGAGTACCGGATACTCACCGCGCTGCTCTATGGCCGATACGTTCGCGGCCCAATGACGATTTTGAAAAACTTGTGGACTAACCCAAAGTTGGATGACGCGACCAAGTCAACCTACGAATACATCGTAGAATTGCGGGAACGTCTGCAACGAACCTGTGGAATAGCATCTCAGGACCTTGCGAAGGCACATGTTCGTCAGAAGACTTACTATGATCGCTAGGCGAAGAAGCGGGACTTAAGTGTGGGTGACAAAGTTCTCGTGCTGCTACCCGCCGACCACAACAAACTCATACTGACATGGAAGGGCCCCTTTGCTGCCATAGACAAGAAAAGCCCATTGGATTATGCTGTGGACCTCGGTCACAGAACAACTGTTTTCCACATCAACATGCTCAAAAAGTACGAGCTGCGGAATGCCTCGGACACGTCAACGACGACAGCTGCTGCTGTAACGTCAATCCATCAAGTGGAAATCGCAGGCACAGAGAATTTAATACTTGCCCCACTTGTACAAATGCAGAATTGGAAGGATGTGGCTGCAGCACCTAGCCTTACTAGAGAACAAAGAAACCAAGTCAACGAGCTCCTTTCCAGCTACCACAACATATTTTCTGATTTATCGGGAAAGACTAATGTTGTGGAGTGCCAGCTGAAATTTATTTATTTATTTATTTATTTATTGGTACCCTCAGGGCTTACAAGAAGCATTGTAGAGGGGAGGGGCTGAAGTAAATGAAAACACTATAAGGAATACACAGAAAAAGAAACTTAGTCAAAAAATTGTAACATCGAAGGGGAAAAAAAAAAAAATAAAAAATAAAAGTGGCACTAAGAGATGGAGCACAAAAGGAAACAAACTAGATCAGTTTATACATGAACTAACAAAAGAAAATAGGACGAAAAAATACACTTTGACGTCGCAATCACAGTGAATGTCAGTGCATGCTGCACAAAAAATAATCGACTGATGCCTTTTCAATACACATGTTCAAAAAAAAAAAAAAAAAATACACATGTTCAAAAAAAAAATGATACATGAAAAAGCAAATTTATCGAGTTACACACACAAAAGAAAACATCAGTGCAAGGAAAAAAAAAAAAAAATGTTGAGATAAAGACCTGTACAGAGATAGGTGGTAAAGAAATAAATTGCAGTTTCAGTGTGTTGTAAATGCATTTGTGAGCGTGATGCAGCTTTATAGCGTGTTCGTTAATGCTTTCCGGAAACGGTCAGGGTCTCTGATTGCGACTAGTGACGCAGGCAAGTGATTCCATTCATAAGATGTTTTTGGCAAGAATGAATATGAGTAGGTGACTGTGCGCTGTGATGGTACGTGAACTTTGAAAGGGTGGTCGACACGTGGGGAGATATAGGATGCGGATGTGATGTATCGGGACTTCAACTCATTGTTATGATAATATATTTTATGAAAAAGGCAAAGACGGGATAACCTCCTACGAGAAGAAAGAAGGGGAATGCCAAGTGTTCGTTTCATGTCAGTGACACTGGCAGTTCGATGGTAGTTGTGAAGGATGAAACGGGCCGCTCGATTTTGCACATTTTCAATTATGTTTGTCAGACTAGCATGACCAGGATCCCATATGGAGCATGCGTATTCAAGGTTAGACCTAACATAAGTAATGTACAGCTGTTGCTTTAACTTCGGGGGAGCTAAGGAAAAATTACGTTTTAAATAACCAAGCATGCGGTTAGCTTTCGATGTAATGTATTCTATGTGTCTTTTCCATGAGAGATTGTTAGTAATATGCACACCAAGATATTTATAGGATATTACTTGATCAAGTGAAGTATTATTCAGTAAATAAGTAGGGCATGCTGAAATACTACGGGAAATTCTCATTGTTTTGCATTTAGACGTGTTAAGGTCCATAACCCAGAGCTTACACCATGTTGAAATGTTATTAAGATCATTCTGCAGTGTTAGGGTATCATTAGGGCCTTCAATCTTGCGATATAAAACACAATCATCGGCAAATAAACAGATGGAACTTGTGATTTGGTTAGGAAGATCATTGATGTATATTAAAAAAAGTAATGGTGCTAAAACAGAGCCCTGAGGTACGCCTGAGTCAACCGGTACTTCAGGAGAGTTTTTATCATTAATGCTGACATATTGCGTTCGGTTGGATAGAAACTCTCGAATCCAATTGAAAACCAGGGGATCAATGTTTAACTGGCTGAGTTTAAATAAGAGTAAGCGGTGACTGACGCGGTCAAAAGCCTTGGCGAAATCTAAAAATATGCAGTCTACTGTAAATCCATTGTCTAGAAATGCGTGAAGATCATTGCAAAATGTTGCTAGCTGTGTTTCGCATGAGAAATTGACCGCCGCTCAGCCCATACATGTCCGACAATACCCCATACCTTTCGCTGTTAAGGAAGCCATTGAGAAAGAGATCCAGGAAATGTTACGGCTGGGCATAATAGAGTAGTCTACAACTGCTTATCAAGCGCCGATTGTGGTTGTCAAGAAGAAGAATGGCACGATACGCCTCTGCATTGATTTTCGTCAACTTAACAATGTGGTCGTTCCGGATGCGGAACCGATTCCCCGTGCTGACATAATGTTTGCACGACTTACTGGCCGTCAATACTTTTCGAAGTTTGACTTCACAAAAGGATATTGGCCATTAAGGGCCCATGGCCAGTAGGTCAAAAAAAGCTACAGTATTTTGCTGTGACTCGGGCCTATACCAATTCCAGGTTATGCCCATCGGCATAAAGACTGCACCTGCCGTGTTCAACCGATTGATGCGAGAATTCGTCGGCGACATTCCCAATGTCTATTACTACTCTTATGATGTTCTTGTAGCGACCGCAACATGGGAGGAACACATAGTCACATTACGCCTTGTATTTCAACGAGTGCGTGAGGCGCGTTTAACTATCAAGCCGAGGAAAAGCGAGATAGCTTCCCCGACAACAAGCCTCCTTGTGCACGTTGTGGGGCAAAGGTTGCTACAACCCCAAAAGGACACATCAGACAAAATCGTGTCAGTGAAACGGCCGGAAAGTAAGAAAGAGCTTCGAGCTTTTCTCGGACTTACCGGCTACTACCGAGAGTTTTTGCCCAACTATGCCGAGCTTTCCCATCCACTTACCGAGCTCACAAAGAAAGGAAGTCCTAATAAGCTGGACTGGCGTGACAAGCATCAGGATGCATTTCAAAAGCTCAAAGCAATGATGTCAAGACGACCCATACTGAAAGCACCTAACCTCGAAAGGCCTTTCGTGTTGCGCACCGACGCTTTATCACGGAGTTTGGGAGCCGTCTTCCTACAAGAACACAATGGTCTCTTGCATCCAGTATCCTATGCTAGTAGAAAGCTGCTACCTCGTGAAGCGGCATATTCTACAATTGAGAAATAATGCCTCGCCATCCTGTGGGGTGTCCAGAAACTTCATGTGTGCCTCTATGGTAGGCCCTTCATTTTACAGTCGGACCACCAGCCACTGAAATACATAAACTCTGCCCGACAAATCAATACACGAGTGCTACGCTGGAGTCTACTTTTGATGGACTACGATTTCCACGTAGAATACATTCAGGGCTCAGATAATGTCGGTGCCGACTATGTTAGCCGCACATCTCTTACTACTGACTAAGCCGTCCGATTACTCGTATAGACACACAAAGAACTTATGACGTGAGTATTACGTTGTCGACTCTATGAACACGCCTACCCTTCTTTTCCCACCGTTTCGCTGTTCTTGAACTGGGGGGAAGATGAGGGAAAAACGGTGCTCTGGAGAGTGTGCGTCATGCTTTGACGTAGGAAATCGGTGTGCGGGGCCGATTTACTTGTGATCGGTGTGCGGGGCCGATTTAGTATTTCAGGGTGCGCGGGAATCATCATGAAGGTGATATAGGTGAAACTATGAGCACGCCTATGCGCGTGCTCGTGCGCGTACCTCGTGAAAAGCTCCAGAGCCACGGGGACAGCTCGGTTAACCCCAGAGAGCAGAGTGCAAGGACAAGTTTGGGCCACGCCCCGGCTGCTCGTTCTGACCCTCCATGTCCGGGCCTCGTCTCGGCGTTGAAGTCCTCGGGTGCGTCCAGGACTGGGCATCGCCCCACCTCACCCCCGCGTTGGTCTGAAGCATCGTTCGTCACGGCCAGCCGCTGTTATGGTCTCGGAGCGAGACGTTGTCCCAGGTCTGTTCGCGGAAGTCGGCGGTACGCTGTTCTCGGTGGTGTACAGGCAAGCTCAGGCGTTGACCACCGTACTGGGATGCCCCTGGCGGTTATCTTCTAGGCCGAGCCCCGCCTCGGTACGAACTCCGGAAGCACAGGGCATACCGCCTCTTGACTACCAGAGAGCTCAAGGTCAAGCACAACGTTCACGCTTCAAGAGTAGAACGTGAGTGGACAAGAACGTTAACTCCCTTCCGCGTAGGACCATGAACGCCTGTACATATGTGTGAGTTTATGTTGTGTGTTTCCCCTTGTCCGTCTCCGTGTATATAAAAGTCTCTCGTTGTCCTCGAACGTCCTCTGTCCTCATCTAGCTAACCTGCGCCCACAGTTGCCCACAGAGGGCTATGGGAGAAAGCGTTAGGTTAGCCGAGGAGGCACTAAGGAAGGTGAACAAAGGAGCGGCCGACGGCGAGAACGGTAGGGCTCCATCACCCAGAACTGTGGAGAAGAAAAAGGAAACAGGTTCGAAAAAACAGGTTCAACCAGTTCGATGGTCACAAGACCCAGTTTTCGAAAAGTAGTGGTGGGAGTGAGAAGCATCCGGCGTCACAAGTGCAAGTACCTTTGAGGTGCGGGACGCTCTAGCAGAAAAGTCGAAGCACGTAATAATCGCCGGGAAATCGAATTTAAATTGTTTCGCAGAAGCAAACAAAGAGAGGATTAGAGGCGAGAAGAAGGTTTCAGCAAGAACATTACCAGGACATAAGCTCTATGCAGTCATGAGTCAGGCGAGCGCAAAACTCACAACAAAGGCTAATGAAGGAAACCTCGTGATAATTGTGGGCGGTCTAAAAGATGTCTTAAAGGAAGAATCAGCAGGACTAATGACCACACTGGTGAAAGGGGTCGATGACATTTGCGCCATTTCCCCTCAGGTACAGGTAGTGATATGCACAATACCGGAGGTACCGGTGCGTGACGGTAACCTGCAAAGAGTGGTTGTCGACGCAAACAAAGAGATATGGCAGATGAGTCGAGAGAAAGGCTAGGCTTTGAAGTAGTGAAAATAAACAGAGAGGTGCATAGGTGGGCTGGTTTTGAACAAGACCGAATTCACTTCGATAGGAGACCAGTACATGAGGTGTGTTGGCAACTTGCAGGACGTACAGCAGCTTTTTTTTGAAGGGGGGCACGTGGGGGCCTACGGTGTGCAGGATAGCTATAGGAACAAGGAAAACAACCTGGGTGACTTTTTGGCCGGTAATATAGGGAAAAACTAAAGAAAATGTAAAAGAAGAAAGATGGCGCGTGTTGCGATTAGCTACATGAACATGTAATGTGGCAGAAGAGCAAGGACCAGTTAAACAAGGAACATATGTATAGGTGTATATGTGGTTACAGAAACACACCTAAAAGTCTTGAAAGAGCTACCACAGATTCTCAATTAAACTTGGAAAGGTTGCACGAGGATCATTCCAGAAAAGAAAGGTGAGGGGTGTTGGGATGCTGATTCATAGCAAAGCCAGATGAAATAGAGTGAAGCAAACGTGTTTAGAGCACCTCTGGGTTTCGAGCACAGTAGGATAAATCAAACGTTGCGAGGTGTAGTTTACTTATGGACGGGGAATAACTACAAGGAAATGAATTTGGAGATAGTGGACTACATATGCACCGATATCAGAGTACTTGGGCAGGGCGCCAAAATAATCCTTCTCGGGGACATGAATGCTCACACACAGGACCTTGACGGATGTTCAGACACCAATACCAGGTTATTGCGAGCTCTCTGCGAGCAACATAGACTTGACATAGTTGATGTGGGGCCTAAGTGTGATGGCCAGATTACCTGGGAAAGTGGACAGAGGCAAAGGGGCATTGATTATTGTCCTATGACAAAGGGAGTCTATGAAAAACTTAGATGAGAATAAACGAGAAAGGCATTAACAGCTTGGGTAGTGATCATAAATGCATAACATTACAAATGCGATATAAAACTGAAAATCAACTCATGGAATCAGTGTTTGGAAGCACGTATTTAAATGACAAACAAATAACAAATATAGCCACAAAAGTTGAGGACGAAGTCGGGAAACTTCTGGGCAAGAACTGGTAGTAGAGTGACCTGTTACATGTAATGACGAGGAAGATGAAAAAAAGAGAACTACTTGCTGGAAAAGAAAGAGAAAGCCAAAAAGTTGGTGGAACAGAGAAATAGGGGAAGCAATTTATAAGTGACATGAGGCCTCACGGGAGCACAGACAGGCAAAAAGGGAGAAGTGGCCACCGGATGAAGACAACCAAATGTGGGAAATATGCTTCTAGAAAAAGCCACTGTGCAGAAATTGGTCGAGGCAAAAATTAGAGGTAAGAGTGAAAACGGGATGACAGAGATTTCTCGAAAAGAAGATGGCCACGTCTAGAATATTTTGGAGCCACCTAATAGGGCTATGTGGGAAGTATGTCACAATGCAACAACATGTGGTATATGTAGGAGGAAATAAACTGGAAGGGTACGAAGCACTAGGTTAATCAGAAAGGCAACTACAGGTTCGTTTAAAAAGGTCAGCCATGAGACTTTCCCGGGGAGTAAAAGTATGAAGAAGAGTGCAACCGAGGAAGAAGTAGTACTTGTGAATTTTCATTGGAAGAAGGCCGAAGGAAAAATTCTTAAGCGCACTTCTCCAGGCTTAGATGGAGTTTCCGTCCACCTCTTTAACGAACTAGGACATCGCACTACAGAATCACTGCTGGAATCCGTAAAAAAGTGCTTATAGGAGAATGAAATACCAGACACTTGACGGAAAAGTAGAATGAACTTAATCTATAAAGGCAAGGGAGAAAAGCTGAACATTCACTCGTATAGACTCATCATCATCATCATCATCATCAGCCTGACTACGTCCACTGCAGGACAAAGGCCTCTCCCATGTTCTGCCAGTTAACCCGGTCCTGTGCTTGCTGCTGCCAATTTATACCCGCAAACTTCTTAATCTCATCTGCCCACCTAACCTTCTGTCTCCCCCTAACCCGCTTCCCTTCTCTGGGAATCCAGTCAGTTACCCTTAATGACCAGCGGTTATCCTGTCTACGCGCTACATGCCCTGCCCATGTCCATTTCTTCTTCTTGATTTCAGCTATGATATCCTTAACCCCCGTTTGTTCCCTAATCCACTCTGCTCTCTTCTTGTCTCTTAAGGTTACACCTACCATTTTTCTTTCCATTGCTCGCTGCGTCATCCTCAATTTAAGCTGAACCCTCTTTGTAAGTCTCCAGGTTTCTGCTCCGTAGCTAAGTACCGGCAAGATACAGCTGTTATATACCTTCCTCTTGAGGGATAGTGGCAGTCTACCTGTCATAATTTGAGAGTGCTTGCCGAATGTGCTCCACCCCATTCTTATTCTTCTAGTTACTTCAATCTCGTGGTTCGGCTCTGCGGTTATTACCTGCCCTAAGTAGACATAGTCTTTTACAACTTCAAGTGCACTATTACCTATCTCGAAGCGCTGCTCCTTGCCGAGGTTGTTGTACATTACTTTCGTTTTCTGCAGATTAATTTTAAGACCCACCTTTCTGCTCTCCTTGTCTAACTCCGTAATCATTAGTTGCAATTCGTCCCCCGAGTTACTCAGCAATGCAATGTCATCGGCGAAGCGCAGGTTACTAAGGTATTCTCCATTGACTCTTATCCCTAACTGTTCCCATTCTAGGCTTCTGAAAACCTCCTGTAAGCACGCGGTAAATAGCATTGGGGAAATTGTGTCCCCCTGCCTTACACCCTTCTTGATTGGTATTCTGTTGCTTTCTTTATGAAGCACTATGGTAGCAGTTGATCCCCTGTAGGTTTCTTCCAGAATGTTTATATATACTTCATCTACGCCCTGATTCCGCAGTGTTTGCATGACGGCTGATATTTCTACTGAATCAAACGCCTTCTCGTAATCTATGAAGGCTATGTATAGTGGTTGGTTATACTCTGAGCATTTCTCTATTACCTGATTTATAGTATGAATGTGGTCGATTGTTGAGTAGCCTGTTCGAAATCCTGCTTGTTCCTTTGGTTGATTGAATTCTAATGTTTTCTTTACTCTGTTAGCAATTACCTTTGTAAATAGCTTGTATACTACAGAGAGCAAGCTGATCGGCCTGTAATTTTTCAAGTCCTTGTCATCTCCTTTCTTATGTATTAAGATGATGTTAGCGTTCTTCCAAGACTCTGGTACTCTTCCCGTCAGGAGACACCTCGTAAAAGAGACACCTCGTATAGACTACTGACCATTAAATCTGTGCTAAACAGGTTGGCAATGGAGGCAGCAGTACAAAAATAGAAAGGTGGGCAGAGCAAAAAAATACATTGGGAGAACTTCAGAATAGATTCTGAATTGATGGGTGGTTAGACAATAACCTGTTTGTTCTCACTCAGTGTATAGAGATGTCGAAAATAGAAAAGGGGCCCTTATACGTAGCTTATCTGGACATCACTGGGGCGTTTGACAATGTTAATCAGGAAATTTATGGGACATATTGGAGGATTTTGGCATAGGTGAAAGCTGTGTACAGCTTTGAGAGAAATATACCAAGAAAATACAATATGCATATAATTGTAAAAAATAAGTAGGAACGACAGCGTAGAAGTTAACAAGGGGCTAAGACAGAGATGTCTTGTCTTTGTCCCCGCTGTTATTCATGCTGTACATGGTGAGGATGGAAAAATTGCTAGAAGGTAGCAACAGTGTGTTTAATCTGTCACACAAGCAGGCTAGCGTGATGATTGAGAGGAAGCTTCCAGGTCTATTTTATGCAGGCAATATTGTCATATTTCCAGACAGTCCCGACCGTATGCAACGACTGACAGATATATACGGAAGGGAAGGCGAGGCTCCAGAACTAGGACTTCGTGCAAGAAAATGCGGATTGTTGGTATTCAATGATCACAAATATCAGGCGGTCTCAATACTGGACCAAGAAACACCGAGGGTAAGGAGTACAAGTACGTCGTAGTATGGATAAACATGGGAAATTGATATAGGGAGGTAGAGGAAAAAACATCGGCAGCAAAGAAAAGGAGGAATGCTGCAATAATGAAGCTCAGAGCATTAGGGGGGTACAATAGGTACGAAGTCCTTTGAGGTCTGTGAAAAGGCGTAATGGTTCCAGGCATTCCATTTGGGAACTCAGTGGTGTACATGAAGTCCGGGGTGCAATTACTAATAGATATAAATCAAAGGACTGTGGGACGCCTCGCGTTGAGCGCTCACAGGAAGACGACGAATAAGGCTGTAAAGGGGGATATAGGATGGACAGACCATGAAGTACGGGAAACTCAGAGCAAATTCAGACTTGAAAAGAGGCTTAGAAAAATGAAGGAGAGTAGATAAGGTGCGGTAGTGTTCAGGTATTTGTATAAAAAGAGCATGGACACAAACTGAAGAAAAAGAACTAGGAGGCTCCCCAGTAAATATACGGCTAGCAGTGTGGATGATTTCGCAACAAGGAGCATATTAAGCGAAAAGTCTTAGAGGTGGAGAGGAGTTGTTGAATGACAGCGATGAAAAAAAAGCCGGCTCTCAGTAACTACCGAAAGCGCAAAAAAGAAATCAGTTGGAAGACGTTTTATGATAATTCAAGGGAAAGAAACAATCAAGCACTTACTGAATTAATGCGGCGATAAACACCCAGGTATACCTGTGGGTACAAGCCTAGAGGAGGCTTTGCGTTTTAGGGACAAACATGGAAAACTGAACACGTCCACGATAGAAGCAGTTAAGAGATGGTTAGAGTATTGGTGGCAGGAAAGCAGAGATAAAGGACAGAGAGAGTGAGAAAATGAGGTCACTGTCTGCAGAGGCAGAGATGAAACATATATGGTGATGCACGAACGTCGTCGTCTTTTCTCTTACTGGCACAGAGCTAGCGCCGATGTGCACCGGTAAAATACATTTTTTGTTATAATTATTCGCAGTAGTTGGGACATTAGGCCAGCATAAAAAAAGTTTTCTTTTCAATTTTTTGGCGAGCCTAGTGGCACACATGTCACCGCCCCCCTATAAAGGGGACGCTCATAACATCCATCCATCTGAAAAGGCTGTTGCGCTGTTGGCGAAGCTTGCATGTGGGGAGAAAAAATTGTTTTGCGCTTTTTTATCACTTTGCACTCATTTGGGAATGTCGGGCCAAGGCGTACGAGAGGAAAAGTCAATATTGGGGCGTATATATTCTCTACTGGGTTTTTTTTGTTTTTTTGCTGTACAATTGCGCCTTCAATATTAGAGCTCTTATAATTGCGATGCCTCTGCAAGAGATCTGCATGTGCTGGAAACTTACTGTACTTCGAACTCTGCAGGCTGAATAGTATCGAGGGTGCCAGCGAAGAAAAGTCATGACAACTCAATCAACAAGCAAAGTCAAAAGAGAGCTGCGTTCTACGCTCACGAGTTACCTCGATTAAAGGGGTTGCTTTTTCTTTCCTTTCATAACTAGCGCTGCTTTTCATTGTAACGCCATTTCGAGAATCCTCCCGTCGAGCCGGCGAACCACGATACAGGGAGGAGAGTCCAGGCGGTTGCCATACGTCGAGACTATGCCTAGACTGAACGTCTCTGGTTCTGCGACGACTACGGGCTGGTTAAAGGCACGCTTTGGTCACCTATGGTCACCAATTTACACTGTGACTTGTAGAGGAAGGAGAGGAAAGACGGCGGTGATGAGGTGGTGCCGTGGTGTCAGCTTTATTTCGGGACGCGAGCGTAGACGGGTTTCCAGCTGCCGCATCCAGCTAGGCCAGGAGCTAAGCTGCTCTGAAATTTTTCGTGGCTCGCTTCTTCTTCGGCGCGGCCAGCTGGCCAAATGTAGTGTGGCACTCCATAGACTCGCCCTCCCCTTTAGCGCTTTGCGCAAATGAAAGCATATGTACAAAAGAAAGAGAGGGACAAATATTATGTACATGAAAGACAATTCCTAAGATGTACGTTTGGGAAGTCCAGGTTGTCGACGTGAAAGGGCATAGGGTCGTGATGATTTTTATGGTGGTCGGCACTGAGAAAAACGTAGTGGCCGAGCAAGAAGGTACCGGGGCGAGTTTATAGACAAGCGGTGGTGCTCGTGTTAACTGACGTGGAAACGCCATGCTCGAAGGACCGTGCGAAGGAGGGCACGTTATCGGTCAGCGCGTTGGGCCGAGGTGGACGAGGCTTGAGACGTGTCATAGGGAATGTCTGTATTCGAGTTACACGCTTGTTGGTTTGCGTCCCTGGACTCGTAGAAGCCCCCCCGGTTGTCGGCGCACGAGGGCTCGTGCGCAGGTTGACGTGGGCGATGGCTGCCTTTGTGGGTGGCGTGAAATGAGTGGTGTGCTCCACAAGGCACGCCGTACACACGCGAGTCGGTAATGGTTGCAGCATCTCGCACGTTTTATCATGTCTGGTGAGGGGCATGGGCTTCTGCTCCAGAATACATCGAATGTGATGACAGCGGCAAAAGGCAGGACGTGTAGGTAGAAAGTTGCCTTCGGAAATCGCTGACAGTGAAGCCTTTGCGATTGGGGGCTGTATAGCGGGCGTGACGATGTCCGTGGTCGGGGCAGGCTCGAGGGCGTACGGCGATGCAGTGGTCATGGAGTCTGACATGTCAGAGGTGTTGTGAGCTGTGAAAGTCGAACAGGACATGCGGGTGGCGAGCATGCCTGAAAGAACATCGGCCGAGGGTGTCGAAAAAACCCACCTTATGACGGACTGGTCGTTCGCAGCAAGAACGTCTTGAATAACCTCGTCGGGTCTCTGACCGGGCACGACAATCACTGCGCTAGTCGTAGAAGGAGACGTTGCCGGGAGTTGGGCTATGGTCAGTGGAGAATTTCGGGCCAGAGGGTATACTACCACACGCTGCGACGCAGGGGAAACCTGGAAGTTGCGGGTCAATGGAAGTGGGCGGTAGATGAGGCCGTAGCTGGCAAGCACCGCAGAGCAGAGGTCGTCGTTTTGCTGCGGGCTGGAGCTTGAAGTTACAGCGAGATGACGCAGCTCTACCAGAAGGGCGTCAAGAAGAATGACGTGCATCAGTGGCTGGTCTTTGAAGCGATTCACCGCAAGAACGGTGTCGAGATGCATAAACATACCTTAGGATAAGTCACTGTATGAAACTTTATAGGGTATGTAGATTGGAACGGTGGCACTGGCGGGCAGAGTCGCGGAAACATGGCAGCTGATGGCTTGTCGAAGGGCGCGTAGTTCAAATCACCAGAACTTTCAGGTCGGGAACGGTGGCAGAGGCGGGTCAAAGTGTGGATGCAAAGCTTGAGCTGGCTGGAACATGGCCGCAAGCTCAGAAGCAGCGATGCAGCGCCGGTCGCTTGTCCGTTTTTCCGTGGTCACCATATGTAGTTGCGACGAGACGGCATCTAACGTATACATGCCGTCACCGCTGGTTTAATGAAAGGACGACACGTACAGGAAGCGAGCTGCCGTGGTAGAGCAGTGGCCGCGGTGCCCGTATCGTTCGCCGGTATGGGAGAAACTTCGCCAAAGTCCTAATTATTGCAAGGCACTTTTTCTCATTGACAGAATAATTACACTCGGCTTTCTTGAGGGTTCGACTCGCGTAAGCGACCACGTACTCTTGGTATTCTGGTTTTCGTTGAGCCAATACTGCACTAAGACCGACACCGCTGGCGTCGGTGTGGACCACTGTAGGCGCGTCGGGGTCAAAATGACGTAATATCGGGGGTGATATTAATAACCGCCGAAGCGTCGTAAAGGACTCGTCGCACTCTTTTGACCTAGCTGAAATGCCTTTGGAAGTTGTCAACAGGTTGGTAAGAGGCGCGATGAATGAAGAGCAATTGCGCACAAATCGACGAAAGTAGGAGCACACCCCAATAAAACTTCGAAGCGTCTTAATGGAATTGGGCTTCGGATAGTCACGACGCGGAGTTTCGCCGGATCCGGGATCGAGAACACACTCCTTGCAGGCGACGTGGCGTGCGGCAAAATAGAGTTCTTGATGTTAAGTTGAAGGCCAGCAGAGGTGAGACACGTGAGAATAGCACGACGAAGAAGAAGTCAAGTCAAGATCCTTGATGATGTGGCACACACCGGCACTGGGGGATTGGCCAAGAACCAGATAGTTTTCATTAATTTCTTTTTTAAAACAGGCTGAGATTAATCTATTTACGAGAAATAAAAAAAATCCAACAGGACGAATTTATTTGGTGAATGCTAAATAATATGTAGTGTAATGCAATAAAATGGCGTATTTGATTTAATGTGAATTTGGACAACTCAAAACTACCGAAGAATGATTTCAACACTTAAACCCGTTCGAACTTTTGACGAATTCTTGCAATGTGTCAACAATCTCCCCGTCGCTGTGGCCAAGCGACAAAGCCCCGAAAGAAAGCACATTTTGAGCATTCAAATATACTCCGAGAAGGTGGTAAATGGAGCCTAAGGTGTTTTTTTTTCGTAAGGCAGAGAATCTATTACAGAAAATGACACCACGCCGGAGCGTATCGTCTACTTATTTATTGATGATACAGCACTCTTCCGCTGAAACTCGATATGGTCTTTGGCGAAAGGGCGCATGAGAACCCATGCCAATTTGGTGCGTGATGGATAGATGGATTAATGTGGCTGTACCCTTCAGATTGGGAGGTGGCTAACGCCACCTAGCCGTAATACTTAGTGAACCAGTAACTAAATTTATCTTTCTTTTTTCCTTTAAATAGTGAAGCTGAGGACTGGTACTGAATGGATGGATGAATTGATGTGGCTGTACCCTTGAGATCAGGCGGCGGATAACGCAACTTAGCCGTAATACTTAGTGAACCAACAATAAATTTATCTCTTTTTTTCTTTAAATAGTGAAGTACAGGACTGGTACTGAATGGATGGATGGATTGATGTGGCTGTACTTTTTTGATCGGGCGGCGGCTAACGCCACCTAGCCGTAATACTTAATGAACCAAACACAATTTTTCTTTTTTTCTATATACAGTGAAGTATAGGACTGGTACTTTGCAGTGAATGGTTTAATTTTCACTCGTGCCTTGATTTTAGCCACCACTAAGATAACCTCCTTCTAGTTATTTCTACTGCTTAAAGTATATTTTGCCCTCTCTGTCTCTAAACCCAAGTGCTTTGAAAAACTCTACACCATAATACTAAACTATAGGGTTAAGCCCTTTACACAACATTATCAAGTGTTCGGTGGTTGCCTCCTCCTCTCCGCGTGCACTACATACCGTGTCTACCCCTTCGTATTTGGACCAATATGTCTTGGTACGCAATACTCCTGTCCTGGCCTCAAACAGTAGAGAACGACCCCGAGTATTATTATAGATACTTTGCTTGGCGATTTCCCGCTTAAACGTTCGATAGATCTCTAGTGCGGAGTGCCTAATCATGCCGATTCTCCACATGTCCGTCTCCGTTTTCTTCACCTTCTTAACCGATAGTTCTTTTTGGTTGGGCCCCCTGCTGTTTTCTAAGTATTTACCTGTCAATTGTCTGGTTCGCTTCCTCCATTTTGTATCGACATTCTTCATGTACAAGTGGCTGAAAACATTCCTAGCCCAACGCTCCTCCCCCATTTCTCTGAAAGGCTTCTCAAATTTTATCTAACTGCTACCTTCCCTGCCCTCAAATGATGTCCATCCCATATCACCTTGTACTCCCTGATTTGGTGTATTCCCGTGAGCTCTTAAAGCAAGCCTACATATTCCACGTTGCTTCATTTCTAATCTTGATTGAACTTCTGCTCACATGCACAAGACCGCAATGCCTAACGTCAGACCAGGAACCATGACCCCTTTCCTAATTCCTCACACAACGTCATACCTATTGTAATTCCACAAAGCCCTATTTTTAATCACTGCTGCATTCCTGCTACCTTTAGTCATTACGTATATCTTGTGTTCCCCTAGATACTCGGTGCCATTGCTTATCCATACGCCCAGATATTTGTATTTATCTGTTATCTCTAGCGTGACCTCCAATATCCTAAGCTCACTACCTTCATTATGATTAAAAATCATGACTGCTGATGTTTTCTTACTGAATCTGAAATATAACCTACCGCCTCATTACCACAGATGACTATCAATCTTTGCAAATTTTCCTTGTGTTCGGCCATCAGCACTATATCATTGAGGTACATCAATGCTCGTAGTGCCTGTTCAATGAGTTTTGCTTGTTTGACGAAAGAGAGGTTGAAGCCAAGTCCACTTCCCTCTAATTTGGCCTCTAATCTTTGTAAGTGCATCATTATTAGCAAGGGTGACAGAGGACACCCCTGCCTAAACACCCGTTTTACCTCTGTGGGCTTGGATACCTTGTTTTCTCACTTTATAACTGCATTTTTACTTTTATAGATATCCTTTAAAGGATTAGTGACTACATCTTCCACGCCTAGTGTGTCCAGTATACCCCACAGTTCCTCTTGAACCACGCTATCGTACGCTCCCTTGATATCCAAAAATGCTAGCAACAGAGACCTGTGTTCCCTGTCTGCCATTTCGATGCACTGCGTCAGTGACAACAGATTGTCTTCCAGCCTCATGTGTTTCCGAAACCCATTCTGCAGTTTCCCCGCACCTCCACATCCTCTATCCATGCCTGCAGTCCTTCCTTTATAATCTGCATCGCCAGCCTGTAGACCACTGATGTCACTGTTATAGGACGGTAGTTGTTTATGTCTGCTTTGCCCCCTTTCCTTTATAGATCATGCTCATCCTGCTAAGTTTCCATCCATCGGGGACTTCACTATCGATTATTCCTTTGCTCACTGGCTCTCTCATAGTCTGTTTAAATTTCGCACCCAATGTCTTTATAAGCATAATTGGAATGCAATCTGGGGCTGTGTATGCACTACTAGGATCCCGTTCTCAGCCCTTTCCCACTCTCGTTGTGAATATGGAGCCATTACGCCTCTTGATCCATCCTGGTCTATTGTGGTGGATAAAGCACTTTGTTGAAATTTTTCTGTCACCCTTGTTCTTATATATTTATTAGCTTCGTCCCCTTCCAGCCTAGCACCTTGAGCTGTAGTTATAAACCTCTGTTCTAGGCTTCTCTCATTTATTAGAAAGTTTGGATGGTTTCAAAATTTCGCAGCTGCCTTTCTATCTTTTTTATGTACTTCTACCTGCATTCAGCTCCCTTTCTTCTAATCTTTTCATTGATCAGAAAGGATGCTTCCCTTCTACAGCTTAGAAAGATGTCCCATTTTCTTTTAACATCATCTATCGGTTCACCCCGCCGCTTAGCACGTCTGTGTTCCCTGGAGGCTTCCTGACGTTTTGCTATGGCCCTCTTAGCTTCCTTATCCAACCAGCTCTTTTGTTTGTGTCTTCGTTTCCGGGGTGACATGTGACGCACCTTAGCAAGCTTTAGCTCAACAGTCTATTTAGATTGGTGTATGTCCACACTATTTTATTATTCTGGATGATTACTGTTTCAATTTGTTTAGTAGCTATTTCTATTAGCCTTTCTAAATAAAAATTTTGCTGCAGTTGCTCATCTTGTCTCCTTCCCACTTTCCCTGATCTTCCAAAACTTAGCTTGATGCGTTTGTGATCACTACCCAGACTTCTGGAGTGACCTTCGTCTATGTGCATTCCTCTGAGGCTATCATAAATCATATGTGACATCAGTGCATAATCTATCGTCGACTGCATACTTCCTACCTCCCACGTTATTTGCCCTTCACACTTTTTAGTACTGTTGCAAACGATAAAACTATGCCTTTCACACATACCCTTGATTATTTTGCCTGTTGGGTCAGTATACCCATCTATATCTTCTATGTGTGCATTCATATCTCCCAGTTTAATTATCTCGCACTTTTCCCTTAATTCTTCAAGGTCCTTCGATATACACTCCACCATTGCCTGGTTTTACTCTCTGGCCTTTGCTCCTGTCCACAAGTACACCAAACAAAGGAGTTTCATCTGCTCAGCTACTTTCCCTCTTAACCACAAATGTTCCATGCATCCCTGCTTGACTCTTTGCCAACCCATACTTTTATGTATGAGTGCAACACTTCTACCCCCTTTTTGCTGCCTTCTCTTTTATTGCAATATTCCCATACGTGGTCCGGATTGCAAGGTGGTTGCTCCTTAGAAGTGTGGCCGCTTGGGCTAGTTGGTATGGCATGACGATAGTTATAGCGCGAGAACAAAACGACGACATAGAGACAAGAAGGAGACGAAGGACCTCCTTCTCATTTCTGTGTCGTCGTTCTGTTCTCACACTATAACTATCGTGGTTGCTCGATGTCAAGAAGATGTGTCTCCACAACCCCATGAAGCATTAGCTACTTCTGCCTCAACTGCTCTTCTATCTCTTCCCACATTAACCTCTTTCTGCCACCCTGCACGTTAATATAGCCTATATCTGACTTAGCTCGGCCCTTGTGCTTACGTTGATTTCTTCTCCCAAGGACTCCGCGTAGCCTGAATATTTGTGCCCCTTTAGAACTGTCTTTGGCTACACTGTTGGCCTCAGGGCTCTGAAGCCCTCAAAAAAGCTGTGGCTTGACGACCCATCCTATTATCGACCCTCCTGCCCATCACACCACTGTAGTGAATGTCATCCTGTGCAAAGGGGCGAGCGCCAGGCTCATACACGTCTTGGTTCGCCTCCATTACGCTGTATCCGAGTGGCCGGCTCATACCCTTGATTACACAGTTGGCCTCCACTACCCTCCTCTGAATCCCACGAGACTGCTCCCAGACCTCTAGAACTGTGCATACGGTCATCATGCGCACTCTCAGAGGCTTCTCGGAGCTTACGCATCCCATACTCTAACTGTCTTTGAGCGTTATGATCGTTGCCGTTCAACACATCATTGAGCCCAGCTTGCATAATGACGAGATTTTTGCCCTCCATACTGTCCTCTACAACCTCCTGAGCTTTGGCCAGTGCATCCACCATACTCTTCCCTGACTGGGCCTCCACCCTCACTCTGCCATCTTCCTTCACTGTTGTGAAGACACCATCCCTAACCCTGGCCACGTTAGAGTCCCTCACCACTAGGACCCTTCTACGCTCCAATCTCTGGCTTCCTGTTTGTGATGGCGCCCCTGTTTGCTTCACCTGTTTCTCTCTCTGCCGTGTGTCCTGTGTTCCTGCACTGCTCTAAGACTGCAGCGCCACAGAGTTGTATGTTCTCGGAGCCACCGTGCTGTGGCCAGACACTGCGGCCCCCTGACCTCCCTTCTCGCCTGTTCCTTCCCGCCTGTCGCCTTCTCCGCTACCCACGCTTTCCGTGTCAGACCGTTTGGGACCGGGGCAAAGCGCCGTTAACTCCTTAACACGCTGCTCGAGCTCGGTCCGCCCTTCCCGTTCTTTTCGAAGGTCGCCCTTCATTTGCTCGAACAGACTGGCGTAGCCTCCTCCCGCTCACGCGACGCTCCGAGCTGTTTTTGGAGCTCTATCCTCTGCTCCCGTTCCGCCCTAGGCTTCTCCCAAAACCCCTTAATGCTAGCCTCCATACGCTGCACGGCTGCCTTCAGTGACTCGCACAGCCTGCACACGAAGCTCGTCCTCTGCGCGTCTGCCAAACTCGAAAATTCTGTCTCATCTAAGTAGCACCAGCGCTTGCATTCTTCGCACTCAACCATCTCACTCTGACCCGAGGTTTTCCTAGCCTCCTTAGCCATCGCCCGCCCGACCATCAGACCGAGCACCGGAAAGCCCTAAGTTCAACCGCAATCCTGCTATCCAGCCGCCTCCGCTAACTCTCCTACCTCAACAACTGTTAGAAGATGCCGCCTACACCACACACAGTGTTCAATTTCGCTGGTAGCCTCTCACTAGGTCTCCTTCGTGTTTGGCTCTAGCTGTTTAACAACCAAACGGGAGCCCCGAAGTTCTTCAAAACAGTCGCCTACCTTGTTCCCGTGGTCAATGTCACTGCAATGTTTCCAGTGTACTCGCAACGCAAGTTATTGAATAGAAGATAAAAAAATAATAATGATGTCCCCAAACACAAAGAAACAAAACATCTCTCGTTTCGCGCTGTCCCTGCACCAATCGACCTGCTCGACCTCTCACGACCTTGCCACTCCTCCTTTACTCAATGCGCACTCTCGCGGTAGCCGGGCGCGCGAGGCGATTTCCTAGGCGATATTCATTGCTTTTGCTGGGTAGCGTGGCGATTAGGACAGCTGGAGAGAAGTGTGGCAGTTTGTGCTAGTTGGTATGACATGACGATAGTTAAAGCGCGAGAACAGAACAACGACCTTCTGGTCTCTTCGTCATCGTTATGTAGTTGCACGTCGGAGGAACGTTGCAGAAACGGGATGATAGGTATACGTAGTGTGCACATGCGTCACGCAGCGCGCCTTAGTCACTCCTTAAATGCGCCACAGACGTGCCCGGGTACCTACCAACTCCGTCGCCTACCGCTACCGTGTTGTCTCCTTGCGCTTGCGCCCGTTTAGTTTTGCCTCACGATGCAAGTTTAAGGGCTGCTAGTAAGCCAAGTTGATTTAGTAGTCCACGAAGAGGGAGCAGAGCGTCGGAGTGTTTCTTCGCCGAAAAGTATTACCTAAAAGTGAGAATGCTCATTGCGATTTTCCAAAAAGTACCGGCGTGTTTAGCTGGCGTGGATTAACATAAAAGTTTTTTGAAGAAACTCGGTGATGTTTGCGTCTTCAGGCGTAACTTCATTCCGGATAAGTGCCATAGGCAAACACATACCTGCAAACAGAGATAGCTTATCAAAATACTGTACATACAAACTTGTCCACGACCACTGCGTGCACAATAGCATGTCAGGGAGGCGGTTAAAATCGTGATGGCGATCGTGGAAATGCGGGCATTGCATTGAAATAAACTGTAAAAATCGATGCGAAACAATAATAGTTCGCTTTTGCAGTATAGCCGATCGGTCCGAGTTGGGGGGTCAGGATTTTTAAAAATTGGTCAATTGATTCCCTAACACGGTCTCCATCATTTTCAGGAACTCCACCGCACATTAGCGTACAAAAAAGTAGAATACAAGGTGAGAAAAGTGTCAAAACTTACGCGAAAAAAAGTGACGACCAGCATCACCGCGGCACGCACTACGCGAAGTCTCTATCTACCTCGCATAATAGTTTCCTCAGCTGTTTTCACAAATTGAAATCAAAGAGGCTCAACATCAGCACTATTTAAAACACGGGGGGGGCACTGCTACCTAAGTGGTGTGGGCTGCAGCAATATATTCATATTGATACGGTATGAGCCGGGCCATGTTTTAGGGACAAAGGTGGAGGAAGAGGAAGTTGCTTGGTTAGGTACCCAGCACCTTCATCATAAAACTGTTACGGTTAGATTGAGTTTAATTATGTTTATTTACAGGAGGAATCAGGCGATGATCGGTGGTGATGGCGAAATATAAATTCAAGACTCATCTCATTACCACTGAAGTCGGTGATCAACTGCTTGTATACTATTTTTAGTTGCTCTCTATTTGCTTTCAGTAAATGCATATGTGTTCTACGTTTCTGTGCTTTTTCTGTGAACATTATGGCTTTGTAGCATTGTATTTATGTAACACTGTACAATCACTACTGTCATAGCATTTCAATCCCGCTCCTTTTTGTACACAGTTTATTTTTGTATATGTGTGATTTTTGGCGTTACTGTTTGCTTTATGTATTGTGTACCTGCTCTGAACTCCGGGGGGCAGAGGCCACTGTCAGGTGATCAAAGCCTTTAGCCTCTGTCTTCTCAGGGTATACCTGAAATAAAGCTGAATTGACGTGAATAGGCCCAACCAAGCAACTTCCTCTTCCTCCACCTTTGTCCCCAAAACATGGCCCGGCTCATACCGTATCCAAGCAACACGGTTCTGCAACAACCTGAGCTATGCCGAAGCCGCCGCATTTCTGGGCTACCCCCGTCACCGCTGGCGGTCGAGTTGTTTCACGGTGAAGACGGAACCCTGAACCCCGCAGCTGACGGCACTGCACCACCAGTTCCAGCGACATCTTTACTACCGACCTCAGCCGCGGCTGGTCTTTGGCAGCGTCAGCATCTGATAGAGCCCCCGTCCTTTCGGGGCGGGCAAATCTGGCGAGGACGTGGACGAGTGGAGCAAATATTACAAGCGGGTGCGCAGCTACTACTCTTGGAACGCGGCAACTCAGTTGACTAACGTGGTGTTCTTCTTCAGGGACACGGCGCTCACATGATAGGAGAACCATGAGGACGCCCTAACTACGTGGGAACACTTTGTGTCCGAAATCAATGAGTGTTTCGGGGACACCGTGGCAAAGAGGAAGCAAGCCGAACAAACGCTGCTTCATAGAGCCGAGGTGCTTCATAAGAGCGATGTACATCGAGGCGATTCTGAAACTATGCAAGATCCCTAACTCTTGCATGTCCGAGGAGGACAAAGTTGGTCACCTGTTGAATAGCATTGCAGAGGATGTTTATCACTTCCTTATCGGCAAAGACAGCATTGGTACAGTAGCCGATGTCGTACGGCTCTGTCGAACGTTTTAGACGCCGAAAATGAGGCGCATTGCTCCTAAAGTTGGTCGATTACCTAATGTGACCACGGTAGCGAATGTTGACAATTATGCGCCTTCTGATCTTGCGCCTACAATACGCGAGACCGTGCGTGATGAACTCAGACGACACACTCGAGCGACACCTTGCGAAGCTACACCCTTGCCGGTTCCAGACCAGCATTAGCATCCTGTTTCCATTGCCGCAGCAGGCATTCAGGAGTATGACTACGATTCTGGCACACCACCGAGGCCACAGCGCAGTCACTACCAAGACACCAGGCACCAACGCAGCTTCAGTTACCCTCGACAGCTGGCTACCGACTATCAGAACCCGAACGAATACGCACCTGTGTCACCACGCCCTCACGATGCTTTCCAAAATGCATATCGTCAACCTCCTGTGTGCTACAGCTGTGGTGCTCCAGGACACATTGCTCGGTTCTGCCGTCGGCCGAGAGAGATGACATCGAGATACGAGCCATTGTCAAGACCTCCTCGCGGTGGTCACAATTATTGTGACGATCCTCGATGGTCGACGTATCCCAATGGCACCCTACGACAAGAGAACCGGCGTGGACCCCCCCCCCCCACCGCTTCTGACCGTAGCTTGACATCTCCGCCTGGCCGAACGCATCGCTCTCCTTCACCTCTACGGCGGCGGTCGCCACCACCACCGTCGGGAAACTAGCCGGCGCGGCCGATGGAGGCGAGGTCGCACAAACAGATTCACCTCATATACCTCCGCCAGTTACGATGGACAAAAACCCGATATGTGTGTCAATAGACAGATTGTGTGCAACGGCTTTAGTGGATACTGGTGCCACAGTTTCTGTTATGAGCAGTTCGTTTTAAGATAGCTTAGGCCGCAAAGTTGTGTTTTCCTATCATGATTCTGGTAGATTTTGTGGCGAGGGCGGGGACATACTTCAGTATGTGCCGTCAACGTGTTGTTGGCGGGAAAAACGTTCCCAACTGCAGTGACGCAAGTGGTATTGGCATCGGAGGCGTTATTGTTCAGCGTCATAATGACAGAGAGCATGTCGTTGGCTATACAAGTCGTTCCCTCCGCAAGGCTGAAAAAAATTACACTTTGACTGAACAAGAATGCTTGGCAGCCGTATTTGCCATTCAGAAGTTTTGTTGTTACCTGTATGGGCGTCCTTTGACGATTGTAACAGACCATCATTCCCTATGCTGGCTCGTTAATCTCCGAGACCCTTTTGGACGCCTTGCACGCTGGGCTCTACGCCTACAGGAGTTTCACTTTAATGTTGCACACAAAAGTGGACGGCGTCATACCAACGCCGATTGTCTTTCTCGCCTTCCATTGTCTACGACTGACGATAATAGAGACACGTTCGACATCTGCTTTGCAACTGTTTCAAGCGCATTTCCTGATGTCACCACGTTTCAGTGGGAGCAGCGCAATGACTTGACTTTAGACTCTTTATTCGCCACTGTCAGAAGCCCCAAGGGCAGTGGTCGCTTTTGTCTCGCGATGGACTGTTGTACAAGGTGAATGTCTTGGAAAATGATTCGCAGTATTTGCTAGTGGTTCCCCAAAGCCTGCGGTACGACGTCCTTCATTTTATGCATGATGACCTGACGTCTGGCCATCTCGGATTCATCCGCACTTCGCATCCAACTCGAATGCGCTTCTATTGGCCTAAAATGCGACAATGTACGAAGCAATACGTCTCTAGTTGCGGCAAATTTCACCGCCACAAACGTCCTAGAATCAGTCCGCATGGCCTCCTTCACCCTATAAGCCACCCACAACACCTTTCTAACAAGTTGTTATTGACCTGCTAGGACCATTTCCGCGGTCTTTAAACCACAACCGCTGGATCATAGTCTGCGTCCATCACCTTACCAGATATGTGGAAACTGCTGCGATACCATGTTCCACAGCGGATTCCGTCGCCTCTTTCCTGTTACAATCCATCGTTCTTCGCCATGGTCCACCTCGTGTCATCATCAGTGATCGCGGCCGCCAGTTCGTCGCGGACGCTGTAGAGGAACGGCTTCGTCCCTGCACTTCGCAGTTTCGCCATTCAACGCCATATCTTCCGCAGGCGAAGGGCCTTGCGGAACGCACAAACCGCACGCTTACTGATATGCCGGCTATGTATGTATCCTCAAATCACAGGAACTCGAATGACATTTTGCCATTCATCACCTATGCTTAGAATACCGCAAAGCACGAAACCACGGACTTCACTTCACTCTACCTACTCTATGCTCGACTATCATGCAGCTGTCGCGATACAATACTTCCATTCGAGCTCCATACGGATGATTCAGTTGCTCAAACGCTGTGCCGAGCTGAAGAAACCCGCCAAATTGCCCATATTCGTACACTGGCATCGCAAGATCGCTCCAAGGAGAGGTATGATCAACGCCAAAACACCGTTTCATTCGAAAATGGGACCTCGTGTGGTCGTGGACCCCTCAACGGAAACGTGGCTTATGCCAGAAATTTTTAGCGCACTATGTCGGTCCATACGTTATAGTAAATTGCCTGAGTGACTTGACCTACGTGGTGGCACGCTTGACGTTAGCTGGTCGTCGGTCAAGCCAAACACAGTTGGCTAATGTAGTTCGTCTCAAGCAGTTCCATCCCACACTACGCCAATGATTCGGCTCACCCAGCGGGCTTCGTCTGTGAACCGGGTAACGCTACGATATGAGCCGGGCCATGTTTGGGGGACAAAGGTGGAGGAAGAGGAAGTTGCTTGGTTCGAACTATGTTCGCCATCATCGCCGATTGTAGCCTGATTTCTCCTGTAAATATACACAGTTAAACTCAATCTAACCGTAACACTATTATTATTATGTCTCTTGTAAACTTGTCTAGCTCTGCACGACTTTTTTTCAATGGGAGCTGCTGCGCTTCGCTCATCCACTCTTAAAATTGCGGCTCGAGAGACTTCGGGCTTTCACTTAACATCGCAACATCCACATTCCGACAACGCAGCTATACAGCGCCAGCCGCGAGCGCCCAAAAGTACCTACCAGGCACTGCGTACGAGACTGTTGCGCAACAATTAAGAAAAAGCACAGTCCATTCACCTCTGGCCACGTACGGTGAATATATCTCGGACCTCTGTCGGACCTTGCAAAAGCATGAAGTTCTCCCGAAGAGGGGGAAAGGATGACAACACAGGACCTGGTGAGACAATGAAGTGAAGACGGCTCTCGAAGCACGACGGGCCGCAAACAGAGCTCACCGGCGAGCTGTCAAATTTCTCGGTCCCACAGAAGCACAACAGAGCTGAATCACTTACATCAACTTCAAAAGGGAGACGCAAGAGATCGTTTAGCGAAAAATCACGGCGAACAATCAGCGAATTCTGCAGTCGCTGATGACCACCGGAAGAAACTGCATGGGCAAATTTTGGTCATATATGGCATCGCTCGACCGCAAAGCGCCTGTGAGTGAACTTCGGGACGAGAACACGAAAGAAAAGGTGGAAGATATTGTGCGACATCTCACCACCCACATTCGAGGGATATACGACAGCACTCAACCCCACGACTCGCCCACTTCTTCCACAGCATACGGGACTACCAATCCCAAAGACAGCCTATGGAAAGTGACACGACTGGCCATCAATCGCGCTATTTCCAAAATAAGCTCCAAGACAGCAAAATGCTTGGATGGCATTGCGGTAGGACTCGTGAAGTGCCTTGGCGAATGAGCCCGGGAAGAACTGGCGACGATCTACACAGGCATCATTCAAGGGGACCCGATACCAGCTGACTGGCTCCAAAGTCGTGTGTGTCTTGTGCCGAAACAAGGAAAAGATGCCAGCTTTCTCAGTGATCACAGACCCATCACAGTAACCAGCGTTATGTAGAGGGTATTCGCCCAGGTGCTGAAACGCCAGATGAACGCATGGGCAGAGGCGAATGGGCTCCTCTCTGAGCTACAAAATGGCTTCAGGGAACGACGCCGCCTGGACGCAACCTGTTTGTCCTCACACAGTTCATTGAGATTGCAAGAAAGGAGTCCCGTAGTCTGGTAGCCTGCTTTTTGGATGTGGCGAAAGCGTACGATAGCGTTCCACACAATCTACTGCTCAGCCGCATGCAGAATATCGACATGCCGCCAACGTGGATCGACCTCCTGCAGCGTCTCTACAGCAACAACATGGTGATTGCAACTTTTGGTCAGACCAGTTCGGAGCCATTGTCGGTTCGCCGAGGTCTGAAACAAGGGTGTCCGCTTTTCCCGCTACTGTACATGCTTTACACTGTGAGGCTAGAGCGGGACTTCATTGGTTAGGGCCTTGGCTTTGCGCTACGGTTCCCATATGCCAGGTTGCCACAGGTCTGGACGTTACCAGGACTGGTCTTCGCGGATGACCTTGTGCTCTTAGCGGAAAACACCGATCAGCTGCAGAACCTCACAGACATATCCGCCCACCACCTGGCGTCGCTAAAACTGACGTTCAATGCGAAAAAGTCGACGGTGCTACGTTTTTCCGGGCCAGCGGACGAACGCGAGCTGGTGCTACCGAATGGCCAGCCGATCCCTCGCAGCCCCGAGTACCAATACCTCAGGGTGACACTTTGTGATACAGAGTGTTACGATGTCTACGAGGCCAAGATGAGGCAGTCGTCACAACGAGGGATCGGCACCCTACGGAAGTGCTGCCTGAGGGGTTTCAACCGGTATGTAATTCTACGTGAGCTACGGAAGGCGGTACATATGCCTTGCCTAACTTTCGCAAAGGCTGTCCTGTGCCTATCGACGAGCACCCGCGAATGGCTTGAGCGTGCGCAGAAAGAGGTGGGCCGCATGGCCCTCGGCTGTCATGGAAGGGTGGCAATGGAGGCAGTCCAGGGAGACATCAACTGGTCATCATGGGAAGCCAGGGAGGCGTGCAGCTAAATAGCGTTTGAAGTCCGCCTCCGGTGTCTGAGCGACTCGCGGTGGGCCAGGCGCATTTTCCGCTACCTCTTCCTCAAGAGTATTCGGACCAAGTGGTCGAATAGAGTTCACCGGCTGCGTGGGAAATTCGGCTTCTTTGGCAAAATCGACACTGGCTCATCCGAAGGCCTCACACCACGTTCAGTGCGCATTCAAGTCTGAGAGGTAGAAACAACCCAATGGCGATCAGGAGTGCTGCGTAAGTCTACCCTGCGGATATATGGCAAATACAAAGCTGAACTAGGCAGGGAAAAACTATAAGACAACAGCGTAGGCAGTGCTCTGCTGTTTGAGACACGTGCAGGAGCGCTCCGTACGCTCACGTACCGTCGTCGTTTCGATCAGGACCCACAGGTTCAAGCTGCTATCTGTCGCTGCTGCTCCGAAACGAACGAGATGGCTGAGCACCTGATTCTGGATTGCGCCCGTCTTTCTCCACGGCCAGCAGAGGGCACCACTCTGCCACAAGTGCTCGGATTTGCAGCAGAAGATCATGACGCCAAGGACGCCACAACCGTGGCGACAACAAAGGCTCGTCTACAAATGTTGTGGAAGGCTTCGATGCGATAGGGACTGACAACACAGACACGACACTTATATAATGCAAAAAGAGTTATGTGACAAGTGTGTACCCCGCTGTCTCTTCCGAGACTTTCTATTTCTCGATTTGTTCTTTCTTCTTTTCTTTTTTCTTTTCATACCAGCTAGGTCACATTATCTTTGACCACCTGATTCAAAGGAAACAGCCACCTATCATCATCAATATGTCTTAACTTGGGAAGAGCATTCAGGCCCCGGAAACTCTGAAGTTCCCACGAAGGCCGTAGAGGGCGAAAAAAATCGACCGCGGCGGGCCTGCCTTCCGCCGAGGAGAGAGAGCACGCTTACCGAATAACGCGGTGGTGGCGCTTGGAAGAATGGATGTGACTCTACCCATTAGATCGGGCGGCGGCGAACGCCACCGAGCCACAATATTTAATTACCTAACCATTAGATTTATCTTTTCCACCCTTTAAATAGTGAAGTTGAGGACTGGCACTTTGAAGTGAAGGATTTAATTTTCACTCGTGCATTGACTTTAGCCACCAATCAGATAACCTTCTTCTAGTTAATTCTACCCGCTTGAAGTCTATTTTGCCCTCTCTGTACCTAAACCCCAGTGCTTTGAAAAACTCTGCGCCATCATCCTGAACTATAGGGTCAAGCCCTTTACAGAACATTATCAAGTGTTCGGCACTTTCCTCTTCCTCTCCACACGCACTGCATACCGTGTCTACCCCTTCGTAATTGGCCCGATATGTCTTGGTTTTCAAAACTCCCGTTCAGGCCTCAAACAGTAAAGAACTACCCCAAATATTATCATAGATCTTTTCCTTGGCAATTTCCAGCTTAAAAGTTCAATAGATCTCTAGTGCGGACTTCCTAATCTTGCCAATTCTCCACATGTCAGTCTCCGTTTTCTTCACTTTCTTTTTAACCGATAGTTCTTTTTGGTTTGGCCACCTGCTGTTTTCTGAGTATTAACCAGTCAATTTCCTGGTTCGCTTCCTCCAATTTGTATCGACATTATTCATATACAAGTAGCTGATTACCTTCCTAGCCCAACGGTCCTCCCCCATTTCTCTCAATCGCTTCTCAAATTTTATCTTGCTGCTAGCTTCCCTGCCCTCAAATGATGTTTATCCCGTATCACCTTGTACTCCCTGATTTGGTGTATTCCCGTGAGCTCCTAAAGCAAGCCTACCTATTCCACGGTGCCTAATTGCTAATCTTGCTTGGACTTCTGATCTCATGCACAAGACCGCATTGCCGAACGTCAGCCCAGGAACTATGACCCCTCTCCATATTTCCCTCACAACATCATACCTATTGTAATTTAACCGTGCCCTGTTTTTCATCACTGCTGCATTCCTGTTACCTTTAGTCGTCACGTATATTTCGTGTTCCCTTAGGTACTCGGTCTCATGGCTTATCCATTCGCCCAGATATTTGTATTTATCTGTTATTTCTAGCGTGACTTCCTGTATCCTAAGCTCACAACCTTCATTATCATTGAAAATCATGACTGCTGATTTTTTCTTACTGAATCTGAACTGTAACCTATCTCCCTCATTACCGCAGATGTCCTTCAATCTCTGCAAATCTTCCTTGTTGTCGGCCTTAGCACTATATCATCTGCGTACATTAATGCTCGTAGTGCCTGATCAATGAGTTTTCCTTGTTTGACGAAATACAGGTTGAAGCCAAGTCCACTTTCCTCTAATTTGGCCTCTAATCCTTGTAGGTACGTCATGAATAACAAGGGCGACAGAGGACACCCCTTCCAAAGCCCCCGTTTCACCTCTGTTGGCTTGAATATATGTTACAAACACTTTATAACTACCTTGTTACTTTTATAGATTTCCTTTAAAAGATTATTGACCCCATCTTCAACACCTAGTGCGTCCAGTATTCCCCACCAGTCCTATTTGAACCACTCTATCGTATGCTCCCTTGATATCCAAAAATGCTAGCCACAGGTGCCTGTGTTCCTTTTCTGCTATTTCCATGCACTGCGTCAGTGAGAACAGATTATCTTCCAACCGCCCGTGTTTCCGAAAACCATTCTGCAGTTCCACCAGCACCCCCTCATCCTCTACCATGCCTGCAGTCTTTCCTTTATAATCTGCATTGCCAGTCTGTAGACCACTGATGTCACTCTTATAGGACGGTAGTTGTTTATGTCAGCTTTGTCCCCCCTTCCTTTATAGATCATGCTCAACCTGCTAAGTTTCCATCCATCGGGGACTTCACCATCGTATGTCATTCTGCTCACTGCCTCTCTCAAAGTGTGTTTATACTCTCTTTATACTTCGAACCCAACGTCTTCATCAGCATAATTGAAATTCCATCTGGGTCTGTTGATGTATTTCTTGGAACCCTCTTCTCAGCCCTTTCCCACTCTCGTGAAAATGGTGCCATTGTGCCACTTTATACATCCTTGTAGATGGATAAAGTGGCGTGGGTAAGATGGATAAAGTGAACTAGAAGAAGGTTATCTGATTGGTGGCTAATGTCAAGGCACGAGTGAAAATTAAACCCTTCACTGCAAAGTACCAGTCTTCGACTTCACAATTTAAAGAAAAAAAAGTAAATCTAGTGGTTAGATCACTAAGTATTACGGCTAGGTGGCGTCAGCCGCCGCCCGCTCTAAAGGGTGCAGCCACATCCATTCATCCATCCATCCATCCATCCATCCATCAATCCATCCATCCATCCATCCGTCCATCCATCCATCCATCCATCCATCCATCCGTACGTCCGTCCGTCCATCCGTCCATCCGTCCGTGTGTCCATCCAGTGAGTAGAGGTGTGCGCCGAGGCTGTTTCGACCGGTGGCGGCGTGCCGGCCAAAATGATCGGCGGCGGCACACGGCCACTTTTCGTCGGCAGTGGCGGCAGCGTGGAAACTGAAACTACAATTTAAAAAAGCAACTTTACTGTGTTTTTCCTGCTTATTTAGCTGAAAATCACTACTTTTAACAGTAATTCCTGACAGAACACCTTGCAGATGCAAGAGAACTGGCAAACGTTCTGTAAATGTTTTGTTTTTGAGCAAACATATTAATTATGTTCTTTCTGTGCGCCCCGTTAGTTCACACAGGTAACACTGTATGACGAGAAATTTCATTTTTTTATTTCTCTCACAGCGATGCTGTTATATCTGCTAGGTAGTTTTTCTTATTTACTTGTACATTATATTGTTTTTTCACTTTTAAATAATTGTTCATCTTTTATTTATTATCAAATGTGCAACTTGCCTCTGTAATGTATTCCGGCTTTGAGGCTACAAATGAATAAATTATTAATGATTGAGCCTCACAAAGTGGCTCCAAGACAAAAAGGGAGACAAGAGTGAGCCCCGCAACTGTCTGCTTCACCGAGCGACGCCTCAACAGTAGCTCACAAGGAATGGGGGTGAAGAGGGATTAAAAGGATATGAATAAAGGTGTAGAAAGAGAGAGAGAGGCATGAGGTGGTAAGCCAGAAAGCGACGACATATTTTTCTACGTTTATATAGGGGCAAGCGGAGTTCGCAGTCTTCGTGTGTAATGGACTGCTTTTTTTTGTAACTGACTGGTGGGGAATTTATATAGGTCACCATGGCATATATATGAAACACAAGAGAAAGGCGCTATTTTGTCTCCCATCAGGGGACACTGCTCGGCGACTTATAATGCAAGTGCTACAAAACAACAAATACAAAAAGAGCGAAATTATTATGGGACTACATGTGCTTTTTAATTGTTTCCATTTTCAAAGACTCCATTCTTGTAAGACACAAGGAGGTACCGGGGGGGAGTGGTGCTTGAGTCTAATTTGATTGTGAGACCCCTCTTTATCTACATACCAGCCCATACTCCTTCCCCCATTCTTTCTCTTAAAAAGAGCACCAAAACAAAATTTTGAAAGCGAGATAACCTGTCAAATAGATTTGTGTAGATACACACATCATCTACGAAATGTAAACAAAAATTGTCACCCAGAACGTATTCAAATTTAATTTTGAATCACGTGTCGCCCAACGGCATACTAATTATGCCTTTATCATTCGGGTAAACAAACAACCAACCCTCGCGTCACTAGTTTTGTGTTGGCTGGTTCTGACAAACTATTTCAACGAGATTGTGGTTATAAGAGGGAAAAGAAGAGAAAAGTGAGCCCCGTAACTGTCTGCATCAGCGTGCGACACCTTAACAGTAGCTCACAAGTGATGGAGGTGAGGAGGGATTAAATGTGTAGGATTAAAGGTATAGCGAGAGGGAAAGATGCGCAAGGCCAGCGAGCGGCGACATATGAGAGATAGGAGAGATAGAAAAGATGGGAACACAGTCACGGGAGTCCAAGGACTGGGCACCACTTGCGAGAGCTCTTGTCGGCGACAGGAGGTGGCGTAGGGCTAATCCAGTCGGCCAGAACTGCGCTGACGTCGTCGTAGGGGACCAGCGGCAGAAGGTGGCGTAGGACCAGCCCAGTCGGGCAGAGCTGCGCTGTCGTCGGAGATCGTGAGGGAACAACTGGTCGGCATGGATTCCAGCGAGCGAGTCCCATTTCAACGAAAGAGGGGTAGACTTGTACGGGCTGGTGTTCGAGCTTGAGTGGCGTTCTTAGAACGGGTCACGCATATTTACAACGCCAGAGAGGAGATCACAGGAGCGGCCACAAAACCTTCGTTAAAAAGACTTGTCGACGTGGTGATTCACTTGCACGTGGTTTCGTGCGTCCACCTAGCCAGTTAGCTTTGCACGAAAACTCAGGATTCCTTTCCTCTGTGCGAAAATCCCTCTGGGTCCCGCCTGTGGAACCTCGCTCTGTGGAACCAAGACTTCAACAATAAACACCGTGCGCTCAAGCAAACGAGCTTTCTAGCCATGCGTTGCAAAAAAAGCGAAATTTTTTGCGTAAGTGCCTTTTGCTCATAGAGACCAATAATAGGGGCTATTTATGACGCGCACCAGTCTCATCTCCTATCATATTTGGGGCCGGCTAGCTGGCCGACAATTGGATTTGGAGCCGGCACGCTGGCCGACATGCAGTTAATGCCTATGTTGGTATTGCAGAATCTTGTCGCTCGCCAAGCTGCCTTGGATTTCGACGCGTCCGGTCAATGGGCGGTGATCCCTTCATTTCCAAAGGCGCTTGCGGAAACGAAATCGTGCCACTTGGCTGCAAGGGACTGCCCCAATGAATCGCCAGCCATCTTCGACGACAGGAACACCAGCGATACCGTCTGCATTGAAAGTGATATGGCGGAGACTCACCAGTATCAAGTGCCACGTGACCATGTGCAACCTTATTTAAGAGCACGACTATATGCCTTCGTGGGATTTGGAGCCGGCACGCTGGCCGACATGCAGTTAATGCCAATGTTGGTATTGCAGGTTAGTGAACGCTGCTCTTTTCATGTACGTAGATTACTTTGTGCACTGCCGGCTCCTTCCATGACGACATGCTCTGCTTGTAGTTGTAGCAAACGAGTGAAAGAACGGGCTCGTCATAGAAGATTCCGTTTGTTTGCTAACCGGGTACTGTATTTGATTCTATTACTGTTGCTTTCGGGTGATGTAGAGATAAATCCTGGCCCCCGCAGTGAAGCTGAACTAGAATTGCTCAAGAGTTTACAGGCAGGTCAGAACAGCATCATGAAGAAGCTGGATACTATCCAGAAAGAACTAGCAAAACATGAAGCTATGCTCTCTGAAATAAATAATAAGTTGGGCAAAGCTGAAGGACAGATTGAAGTTCTTAAAGAGACGGTAGAACAGCATGGAAACGTGGTCAAACAGCTCGAAAAGAAAGTTCAGGAACAGCAAACAAAAGACGTCGACCTTGAAAATAGAAGCCGAAGGGCCAACCTGGTCTGTTATGGCATTAAAGATGACAAGGGAGAGATGTGGCAGCAGTCTGAGAAACTAATTAGGGACATCTGTCTAACTCGTCTTGCAATAGAACTGACGTCAGTACAAAGAGAACACCGTATCGGTCCATTCAACAAGAAGTTCAACCGGCCAATTGTTAATTTTTCCTTCGATAAGGAAAAAATGGATGTCCTTAAAAATGCTAAGAAATTCAAAGGGTCTGATTACAGTGTAAATCAGGACTACGCACCAGAAACACGACAAATCCGAAAACGATTGTGGAAATATGCTGACACTGAACTAGGAGACAGCAGTAGCAAGGTTAAACTAAGTTTTGACAAACGAATTGTTGATGGCAAGACCTTCACGTGGGACAAAGAAAAAGAAAAGGTAGTTCCAGCTCTAAGGAAGTGACACCCTGCTTGTAAGACCGCCTCATCCTCACGCAACCTAACAACTGTTGTTGTAAACTGCAGAAGTATTGTGAATAAAATAGATAATTTCGCGGGCTAAATTGAATCGACAAAGGCAAAAATAGTGTTTGGGACAGAATCATGGCTGATACCGTCAATCAATAATAGTGTTGTGTTTCCTAGCCACTTTAACATTTACCGAAAAGAGAGGGCAAGAACAGGTGGAGGGATATTTTGTTAGTTCACTCTTCCTAACGGTCATCTGAACTTGATATCGGGCACGATGACATAGAATCGGTCTGGTGCATGGTGACACTTGCTGATAATATGAAATTTATTGCCGGAACGTTTTATCGACCACCAAATTCTGACCCGGATACGTTGCAGCAACTGTACGACATAATATACAGGACATCAGATCAGTTTATACATGCCGGTGATTTCAATCTACCGGATTTGACCTAGTATAATGGAACATGTATCGCCTTGACTGGTTGTCGTGAAAACATCAGCATAAAAAACATCGTTGATACGTTTGGTCTTACTCAATACGTTACTGTGACCACAAGGAATAATAACATTTTAGATTTGCTTTTTTGTAATTCGCCAAATATTGTAGACTCTGTGACGTGTATACGCGGTATCAGTGACCATCTCGCAGTTGTAGCAACTAATAAACATGTGGTTAAGAGACCCAAGCCCCGCCAATCGAGGAAGGTATATTTTTATGATAAGGGTGATTACTCTGCTATTTCTCGGGAATTATTTGCTCATTTGCCTGTTTTCGATTGTCATTGCGGGAGCGCCGATGTTTTACAACTGAGGTCTCTATTTAAAGCAAAAGTCATAGAACTAACGGAAAAGTATGTGCCAAGTACAAACGCGGTTAAACTCAAAAAGTGCAAGAAGCCATGGGTGACACCAGCGATTTTTAGATTGATAAGGAAAAGACGACGAGTATACAAGGCATTTAAAAGAACCCATAGTAGTAATCAGTACACCAAGTTGGTCAAGATAACTAATGAATATAAATTTAAAGTTCGTAGTGCAAAGGATCAATACTTCAATCGACTAAACGAAAGTATAAAAACTAACCCAAAGCATTTTTGGAGATACGTAAGAAACTGAGCAGCTGATTCAACCGGAGTAAACGAAATTTTCCTTGATGGTCAGATCTTGTCCAGCGACATTGATAAAGTGTCGTGTCTTAATATTTCTTTCACTCCGTATTTTTACCTCAAACGGATTTTGCGAGATTATCTACGCTGACAGAGCCACCTCTGGAAACTCAGCCTTTAATGCCACCGGTTGAGCTCTGTGTGAGTGGTATCGAATCCCTTTTAAAAATATAGACGAAACCAAGGCCCCTGGTCCAGATGGTATTTCCCCACGCGTGTTGAAGCATTGTACCTGGCCAATAGCATCTTATCTTTACCTAATATACAAAAAATCTTTTTCTACTGGGGTTCTGCCTGAGGACTGGAAAATGGCTTTCGTGGTTCCCATTTACAAGGGTGGTTCCAAAAAAGAGGCCAACAATTATAGACTTATTTCATTAACATCTATTCCCTGCAAAATACTAGAGCACATTTTCTATAAACACATAATGAAACACTTAGTTTAACATAAATTATTAGTTGAGGATCAACATGGTTTCCGCAGGGGCCTGTCTTGCACAACACAGCTGATTGAGTTCTACCATGATTTAGTGTCTGCGGTTGATGACAACGGTCAAACAAACTGTGTTTTCTTAGATTTCAGAAAGGCGTTTGACACCGGGTGCCATCCCTCGCTTCTTCGCAAACTCGAAAGGGCTAATATTGATAAGAAAGTACTGAATTGGATAACCCGTTATCTATCACAGCGTCGACAATGTGTCATTCTCAATGGTACTACTTCTTCTACGGTGGAAGTAACATCGGGTGTCCCTCAAGGGTCCGTTTTAGGGCCGCTACTGTTTTTAGTTTACATTAATGCATGATATTCCTGATGGGATTACTTCAGAATACGTTTATTCGCTGACGACTAAGTTGTGTACAGAAAAATAAAAAATGAACAGGATCGCATTGAACTGCAGGCTGACCTTACCCGAATTGTGCAATGTTGTGATAAGTGGAAAATGCAACTTAATGTGAAAAAATGTGTGCACGTGTCTTTTACTAAAAAAAGAAAAAGGATGAAGCGCGTTACCTTTCGAACGGTGACGTCATTGATCATCAATCAATGTATAAATACTTGAGTGTAACACTTACGAGCGACTGTTCATGGAATGCACATGTGCATGCTGTAGTTGCGAAAGCTGCCAGAGCCCTAAATTTCATTCAACGAAATCTGAGATCCTCCCCTGCTCTCCTCCCCTGCTCTCCTCCCCTGCTCTCCTCCGCCCGATTTTGGAATATGCATGTTGTGTGTGGGATTCGCGCCAAAAGTTCTTGATTGATCTGATCGAGAAAATACAGAACAGAGCGGCAAGGTTCGTTTTAAGTCGGTATAAGCGAGGTGACGGCTGTACTGAAATGAAAAACGAGCTGGGATGAGAAGCGCTCTCCTCTCGCAGAAGAAAATTGCGTTTGAAATTGTTATTTCAGATATATAATAAGGATACTGGCATTAATAAAGACACTTACCTTGAACCACCGCTATATCTGTCTAGAAGGTCTGATCATGACCTTAAGATTCAAGAATACCGGACTGGAACGAACCTTATGCTAATTCTTTGTGAAATCGATTGTCTTCTGACCAAGTGTGCTGTCATAACGAAGACTTGTTTTTTTCAAAGCTTTCACCCCCCCCGCTTACACACCTGTGGGCAAAGCAGGATATTTCTGAATAAAGAATAAAGAAAAAAATAACGTGCTGTGGACGGGGGGATCGGCGTAATGTAAAGCTGGAAGTGAGGATGGTTGTAAACTAAATGTCTGCCGCAAACGCTTTAGCAACGCTTCATTGCGCAAAAGATCCTGTCTTTTTATCTTCCTATGCTATCTCCATGCCTTCTCATAACCTGCCGCTCAGCTTTGTTCTGTGCTTGCCAGCTGTGGCTGAGGCGAGTTTTGGCTAATCCCACCAGCCTCACAGACCAGTTACTGCTGGCTTCCTATGAAAAGCAACCATACCCGTACAAAAATGTTCGAAATAGCCTTTCTCGGGCAAGAATAAAAAAATTGAACAAACGTGAAAACTTCAATCAAAATAACCAATCATCCAATCACCACTCGTCACCACAGCGGAGGAAGGGAGAAAATAATCCGTGACCTTGGGACTAACGGTTATATCGAAAGGCGTTTATTGGCCGAGTCCTCCATAAGAGAAAAGGGAAAAACGTGACACCACCGCGCCGCAACAACGCCACGTGTAGATCCCCTACATCTTGGGTGCCAGAGAAGTTGAACAGGCAGGAATCAACGTTCCCAAAAGCTTTCCACCACCATCGGCAGTTTCATCCGCTGGTCCAAAGACCTGCGGGAAAAGCGTAAAGCGTCGTGTGCAGGATCGCGTGCGCCAACTAAACCAAGAACCTTCATGAAAAAAAAAATTGAATGTATGTTTGTGGTTGAAGCCCTTGCGGGAGCACAGCTCAGCGCTTCGGGGGGGGGGGAGATTTGAAGCAGGTAGAAGGAGAAGGTTTGGAAGAATCTGACGGCCATGTCTGGTAGAGAGAAAGCGGATAAGGGCCGATGGAAGGGTAACCCGAGTCGTAAGAGTTGGAAGTGTGGGGCTGCAGGAGACATCAAGTGGTCCTACAGCTAGAAAAAATGTGGCAGCACAGGAATGACTTCGGTCAAATGAACAGTGGACCGAGCGCAGAGGCAGAACTTGCAAGCGGGTTGGCCACCATACCAGTCCCGACACCGCGGTGATCTAAACGGAAAGAAACCTTCGCCGGCGGCACCGCTTTCAATCCTGGCACAGTCAGCAGATAGTGGGTGACAAGAACCCCACCACTGGGGACACTGCCCTTCTCTACTTCCAGGGCTTGCAACGAGCGGTGGCAAACATCTTGGGCCTACTCACCCCTGAAGAGAAAAGCCGATCAGGCGTCAAAACATCGAATTTCTTAATATTGTAAAGGGGGTTTATTGAAGGACTGAGCAAGCGGGTGGTAGCTCTAAAGGAACGCAGGCGGACCCAGATGACGGTGCTTGATAGCCGATCTCGTGCCTTTTCTTGTGTTGATGATAGCTGACCTGATGGTATCAACGTCTTTCTTATTCACTACAATTACCCCCGGCGAAAAAGTTGAAGCCATCCTGGCAATCTAACACGTGGGGACAAGCGGGTAAAAGTAGGGCTTCAGACGGTTTACGTGAACACGATATCACGTCCACGCCGACGACGGTTGCTCGGTGGCGTGAGGGGTTCAATGGCGTAGTTCACGTGTGAAGTCCGCTCGACCACGCGGTAGGGACCATGATAATTAGAGAGTAGCTTGGGTGATACACCAGAGGCGCAGGGCGGTACATGAAGCTATACAAGTGCTCCAGGAACGAACGTTGGTGCAGAACGATGGTCGTCGTCACGGGTCTCCTGGCGCTGTTGGTCGGATGTAGTAAGCCACTTGGCTAGCTTGCGGCACTCTTCTGCGTAACGAGCGGCTTCCGAGACAGGCTTGCATTCGGAAGGATCTGGCGAGTATGGCAGTAAAGTGTCGATGGTGTGCGAAGGTTGGCGACCGTACAGGATAAAAAATGGGGAAAACCCGGTAGTGACTTGCGTAGCGGTGTTATACGCGTATGTCACAAATGGAAGAACGAGGTCCCACTTGTTTGATCAGAAGCGATATGCGTAGCGAGCATGTCCCCCAGAGTACGATTAAACCGCTCAGTCAAGCCGTTCGCCTGTGGGTGGTAGCTTTACTCTTCCGGTGAACAATATGGCACTGTTGAAGAAGTGCTTGTATTACATCGGAGAGGAAAACACGCCTTCGGTCACTGAGGAGTTCTTGAGGAGGATCATGACGAAGCAAAAAAAGATTGAGTATGAAAGTTGCGACGTCTTGTGCTGCAGCTGTGAGGAGAGTAGCAGTTTCAGCGTACCGTGTTAGATGATCCACTGCCACGATAGCCCATCGGTTGCCTGCCGTTGTTAATGGTAGTGGTCCGTAGAGGTCAATTCCTACAAGGTCGAATGGGCGGTCTGGGCATGGAAGTGGCTGCAATGAACCTGTTGCAGGATGTGGCGGGCTTTGCCGCCACTGACATTCGTGGCAGCCGCGAATGAACTGGCGGATGAAGGTATACATTCCGCGCCAGTAATACCTTTTTCGTAGGCGCTCGTAGGCCTTGAAAACAGTGGCGTGAGCACACTGCGGGTCGGAATGAAACGACGCGCAGATGGTAGAGCGCAGCGTTCGGGGAATGAATTGTAGCCATTTCCTACCATCTGCTGAATAGTTGCGCCGGTACAAAAGGCCATCCCGAATACTGAAGTGCGGAGCCTGGTGGCGCAGGGTTTGAGTGGTTGGAAGTATCGGTGCCTCGGATAACGCGTCAAGAAGCGAAGCGATCCATGGGTCATTGCGTTGTGCAGAAGAGATGGTGTCCTCGTCAAGAGCTGACAACGTGTTGTCCGAGGAAACAGATGCAATGTCCGGGAATAGGGGAGATCGTGACAGTGCATCAGCATCGGTATGCTTGTGGCCGGAACGATATACAACGTGAATGTCATATTCTTGAAGCCGAAGAGCCCAACGGGCAAGACGACCTGATGGATCCTTAAGCGAAGATAACCAGCATAATGCATGGTGGTCCGTTACTACATCAAAAGCACAGCCATAAAGGTATGGGGCGGAACTTGACAAGCGCCCAAACGATCGCCAAGCATTCCTTCTCGGTCACGCTGTAGTTTGATTCAGCCTTGGTGAGAGTTCTGCTGGTGTAGGCGACGACATACTCGGCGAATCCAGGCTTGCGTTGCGTGAGAACCGCACCAAGGCTGACACCACTGGCGTCGGTGTGGACCTCAGTTGCTGCCGTAGGATCGTAGTGATGCAGTATTGGTTGCGAAGTGAGGAGACGACGAAGGGTACAGAAGGCTTGGTCACACTCAGAAGACCATGACAAAATATCAGTGGTGCTGCCTACAAGTTCGGTCAAAGGCGCAATGATAGAAGCGAAGTTGCACACGAACCGGTGAAAGTAAGAGCATAACCCCACGAAGCTCCGTAACTGCTTCGTAGTCGTTGGTTTGGGGAAGTCGGCGACAGCACGTAACTTAGCCGGGTCTGGAAGTATACCGTCCTTTGATACGACGTGCCCGAGAATCGTAAGTTGCCGAGCAGCGAAGTGACACTTCTTGAGGTTGAGTTGGAGCTGAGCATTATTCAGGCACGTGAGGACGTGTTTGAGGCGCTCGAGATATGTTCTAAAGTCTGGCGCAAAAACGACAATATCGTCGAGATAGCAGAGACAGATTTGCCACTTCAAACCCCGAAGAACCAAGTACATCATGCGCTCGAAGGTGGCAGGCGCATTGCAGAGGCTGAAGGGCATGACATTAAACTCATACAGACCGTCTGGTGTCACGAAGGCTGTTTTTGGTCGATCGGCATCTGCAAAGGGGACCTTCCAGTACCCTGAGCACAAATCTAATGATGAAAAAAACTCGGTACCTTGTAAAGTATCAAGCGCATTGTCAATCCTGGTAAAGGACACATGTCTTTTCGAGTGATATTATTTTGGCGCCGGTAATCCACGCAGAAACGAACAGAACCATACTTTTTTAACGAGCACTACAGGTGAGGCCCATGAACTTTGTGAAGGTTGAATGACGCCGCGTTGCAGCATATCGTTCACCTGTTCGGTAATAACTTGGCGTTCCGCCACAGAAACATGATATGGTCGCTGTCGTAGTGGCGCATGGGAGCCGGTATCGATGTAATGTAGAGTGGTAGAAGTGCGGCTAAGTGAAGGTTGAACAACATCGAAAGATTCGCGGTACTAGTACAGCAGTTGGAGGAGTTCAGATCGTTCAGATGGTGACAGTTCGTCTGCGATCGTCGAATCGAACACTTTCGAAGCCTGTAGATCAGAGTGGTTAAGAGCACTGACGGCGGCGAGGTCACTTTTGGATGATTCTTGCAGCACGGTAAAAATTTGTCCGTTACCAATGGGCTGTACGCATTCAAGAGACTCGCCTTTAAACAGTTTGATGATATGAGGAAATGGATTGGTAAGGCAGAGAGCACTGGCTCCATTAGAAATTGAGAGGGCTGAATAAGGGAGCAGAAATGGTTTCCGACTTAGAAAGAGGCTTGATGGCTCAAAAAATGCTACTTCATCACGCATGCCGTCGGAGGCCACAGGGAGCAAAACAGCTGTTGTCGGTGGAATGTCATTGTCCTCTTTGACAACTAACTAGTGCACGGCTTGATTAGTGTGGTCGTAGAGCTGGTCGAACAACGGAAGCAGTTCAAGTTCGAAACGGGCACAATCTATAACGGCACGATTACGCGATAGGAAATCCCAGCCAAGTATGATGTCATGAGAGCACGAGAAAAGGACGATAAACTCAACAATGTAGCGGTCCTCCGCAATTGTGAGTCGGGCAGTGCACGCGGCTATAGGTTGAACAGGTTCTCCACTTGCTGCACCTAAAGACATCACATCAAGCGGCGTGGTCACCTTTCGGAGCTTGCGGCAAAGTTTGGCGTCTATAACAGACACAGCGGCACCGGTATCCACAAGAGCGTATGCATGGGCGCCGTCTACAAAAACTTCGACGATATTTGACGGCAAGGTGCGAGGAGTTCAACATTTCGATAGCGCAGTTTTTGCCCCTTGAACTGCGACGGCTAGTTTCCCTCATTTTGAGGGGCTGGTCATGGACGCATGGGTGACAAGGAGCGTCGATTGGGAGAAGGTGAGCGACGAGACGAAGTTGCCGGATAGTCACGGGAAGACGTGTTTGACTGACGATCCGAACTTTCATAACCAAAAGGGGGTCAATTCATGTAGTTGCTTCGTGGTCGGACGTCTGTGTAGGCGGGCACGCGACGACGGCAGTATCGGGAGATATGGCCAGGGCCACCGCACGCAAAACATATCGGCCGGTTATCGCGCGTTCGCAAGGCATTTGCAGCGAGGGGCACCGCCCACGCGGCATAGGGCTGAGTCGAGGCTGTGGTAGCGAGGGGAGGAGCCCATGCGACGGAAAACTGAGTAGGAGCGGTGACATGCGGCAGTCCATTGAACGGCGAGGGCTGGTGTGGCTACTGCCTCTTTACTGCGTCAGCATAAGTAAGAGGCGCGGCGACAACTTGCTGCTGAAAGGGCACTGGCATAGCCTCGGCAATCTGGTCCTTAAGTGCATGTCGGAGCATGGGCATGGGAGCTAACGGTGTCGGTGGTTGCTCTTGCTGCTGCTGCTGCGGGAGCTCTTGGCGCTGACAAAACTGCAGGACGGAAAGCTGACGTGCGACCTCCTCACGCACAGTCTTTCATTTGTGCTAGAACGCGGGAGTGGTCAGGTACGACGTCCAGTGCAGCGAGTGGTTGGTTAGGCTGAAATGGACGACGAGTGAGAGCTCGTTGCCGTCGCAATTCGTCGTAGTTCTGGCACAGAGTTACCACTTCAGACACCGTGCCAGGAGACTTCGCAAGGAGCATTTGAAATACTTCGTCATCAACACCTTTCATTATGTGCTGGATCTTGGCACTTTCGCTCATTGCTGCATCGACGCGCCTGCAGAGATCGAGTATGTCTTCGATATAGGCGGTAAACGTTTCGCCAGGTTCCTGTGCCCGTGAGCGCAGGCGTTGTTCGGCGCGCAACTTCCGCACGGCAGGGCGACCGAAAACCGAGGATATTGCCTGCTTGAAAGTGGCCCAGTTTTCGAACTTGGATTCGTGGTTTGTGTACCACAGCTTCACCACATTAGCCAAGTAAAAGTTGACGGTGCTCAACTTAGCAGCGTCATCCCACCTGTTTGGTCTACTGACTTTTTTGTAGGACGACAGCCCGCCCTCGACGTCCTGGTCTTCGGTTCCCGAAAAGATCGAGGGGTCTCGCTGGTGAACCGGGCCGGGGCAAGTAGCGGCCGCGAGAGGTGCTGTCTGATGGGCAGCGTCAACTTGCATGGTCGACGGCAAGGTGCGGGATTGGAGTTCCAGGGTGTAGGTGATGTAGTTACCCAGCACGATCCACCAAATGTAAAGGGGGTGTATTGAAGGACTGAGCAAGCGGGTGGTAGCTCCAAAAGAACGCAGATGGACCCAGATGACAGTGCTTGATCACCGATCTCGTGCCTTTTTCTTGTGTTGATGATAGCTGACCTGATGGTATCAACGTCTTTCTTATTCACTACAATATGAATATTGGCGACTGTTTTCTGATTTTTTTTAATTTTTTATCCCACCCAAGTAGAGGCTTGTGCCGAATGCTCAATTTTGATATAATACAGATATCTATGCTGCAGGCCCAAAACCCGAAGAGTAGAGCTGGTGGCTGCACTATGTAGCCTGTCGGCATTCCTTGGGGCGTACAATGAACGCAAGAGCTCAGGTATGAGTAACTTGAGCCTTGGAAAAAAGCCCGAGTCTTCAAGATTTTCGCAGAATTGACTGGGCGAACACAATGGCAGGTGAGGAACCGCCGAAATTGCTTCCACGTGTCAAACCTAACTGTGAATGGAAGAGAGTTTGAGTAAGAAAAAAATACAAAAGGAAAAAAAACGGCGCTGCTATGCTGTGTCAATACGGAGTCCATAACAGCAGGCGTTCTAGCGAAATGTTTAAAAGCTCCTCAATTCCTCAGGGGGTCACAAAATCTTTGACAGCATTACAGTTGGAAGGAATTTGTTTTCTCCAGTGACTAAGCGTCGCGCACGGCAGGAGCTGTGTGTTAATTCCTGCCCCTCTTCCTCCTTGGAATCCACTCGGAAAGCTTTCAACGTAGCACATGGCAGGAAATGATATAAAAGCAGGCAGCATGTGTTGTCACTACATTAAAAAAAACTTGAAATTCGTCGAGATGTAAACTTTTTTAGCGCGAAACGATGCATCGAAAGGGCCTTCACAAGCACCCGTCCCGTCTCTCTCGTTCATGTGAATATTTTGTTTTGCGCTGCGTACTTTTTGAATCGCCACATTTATGAATGCAAAAGCGAAGGCGGCGTCTGAGGACAAGCAGTTCAATGCAGCAGAGAGCGTAGGGGTACTCGATGTTCGCGAATCGTGCTGCTCTGTCGCCTTGAAAGCCCCATGATTTGTGAAGATGGAATACAGTGCTCATTCTCTTTTGGTTCGGGGACATAATTGTAGATCAACGTCAATGTAAGTCACGATGATGCGTAATAAAATTCCCGGGAGTTGCACATGATCCAGAAAATGTTGCACAACTCACTTTCATGCCCTCTTAAAGCCATGTTCATTTATTCTGAACAGTTGCGAATTACGCTAGATACATAATAATGAAGTTACGGATAATTATTCAGTTTTCCCTCTCGTTATTATCGCAATCTGATATACGTTCTTCTCTGAGAAAATATCATACGAATTTCGTAGCATGCATGAGCATACATTTCCATTACACCTTGTCAGAGTCTGCCAACAGTTTACTCTATAAACGCATTACCTATTGGCAATAAAGTTGAAGCCAGTTCGATGCATAAAGTGAGTATTACATCATCAAAATTGAGTTTTTTAGGAGATACTCCTTACGTTTTGTTGGAAATTCTAACTTCAAATTCTGAAATCACGCCGTGGCACGAATGGCAATGGCTCCGTGACCAAATACACTGCAAACAAATTTACAAATAGCTGTGCACCTTAGAAATAGGCAGTATACATTAGCTTCTTAGTCACGTTAGCATTTTATGATGTTGAAATCCCATCTCAGTGGTGCATTTTGTGTCGCCATTTCATTCCGTGCATTTGTGTTGAGGTATTCAATTTTCTTCGAAGATATGAGCAAGTGGCTTTTATCGAGGACCTTCACTGGAACGAGTTTCAAGGATGTGGCGAATGAGGCAGATTTACAATTTGGAAAATAATTCTGTGGTTTTACAAGCCGGCACATACACAATTACAAAGCACGCCATAAAAAGAGACTATAAATATTTGTAACCATAGATCAGCAAAATAAAAAGACGCCGTCCTCATGAATTAAGTTTTTTTTCGCATAGGACTCGCAAGGACTCAGACTAACCAAAATTTGCTGAATCGGACTAGGAACTCGCTCGAACTCGGACTCACCATCGTAAAAACCAGCATGGCTCACTCAGACTGAGGCTTACCTAAGTATAACTCAGGCGGACTCACCCAGACTCCGACTCACGCCTCAATCTGAGTCTTTCAATTCCTCTGATAGACTCATCAGTGATTTTGCCGACTTATAATGGGAATACATCTCTCGTTCACGTTGATGAAGACCTTTTGTGTGCGTTCACGATGGTGAAATATGGGAGATTGAGAAAGGGTAGAAGGGTGGTTGCTATGCCCACATGACGATAATAGGCAGGCCCGTAACTAAGGGGGGGGGGGTTGAGGGGTGTTTCTGACCCCCCCCCCCGAAATTTTTTTGATGCTTTAACTTTTCGGGTGATACTAAAATATTTACACGCCTTCACAGCGACCACCAGCTGCCAAAGCTACACTGCAACTTTCCTGGCATTGCTTCCCTCTTCTTCCTTTCTTCAAACCTACCCTTTTACCAGAACACCTCAGCGCTCCCTCTCCCGCAAGCGCACCTGCCCTATTCGTACAGCTTTGCACTTCGCCCTCGCGTTCCTTCGCGTCTTTTTTTTTCGCCTTTCACACAGTAGCAGCTCCTTTATTGATTCCAGATGCTTTCCTTGTGCATTGCCGCTGGAGAAGTTATCCGTCTGTGCGGACCGCACGTGTCAGCTTTGGGATCCTACGAAAAGCAAGTCTACTTCTGTGAAGGTAAACAGTTCGACAGCAACGGCAACACCAACACGACGTGCGCGAATTTGCCAGGGAACGAAACCCCTAAGCGGAAAAACTCAGCGGCGCATTCCGAGGACGCAGGCTGCAGGGCAAACTTTTCTCAAACTGTAGTCCTCGCCACCGAAACGAATCATCGAAGATGACATCTACTGAAAGACTGGCATATCCGAGCAACTTCGAACAACCTTAACCACACGCAAGGAAATCTACCTCTTGTGTACACAGAAGGTATATGCGCCTCCCTACAAAGCGCACAAAGTGAGGATACAGCCGGCACACAATCCGGCACCAGCGGTCAACTTTCACAGGAGAAAAAAAACGCCGCCAAGCTGGGCTGCGCGCGGGAGTACAGAGGCTGACGTCACAGCCTACAAAGTGCATTTTTGAGGGGTCACGGCTATTTAATTAGCGCAGCCCAGAGAGAATTATGCAGGCGCCCAGGGAGCCGTCTGTGAAAAGGTGATTTTTTCACAAGAACGGAGCAACACCTCCTTTCTGGACTGTACCACTGGAGTGCAAATCTCTCGGCAGTGCATTCTTGGGGGTTCAAGTATATTAAGGGGAGTATGCAGTGACCATGGAGTCTTCTGTGAAAACGTCTTTAAGTAGCGTTAATCCAGTTTGCTGCCACTGGAGTACAATAATGGGCCTGCATGCACACCAGCTCTAGCGGCGTTCAGAAAACACATGCGCCACGCGGGAGCTGGCGCGTTCATCACACTTCTACATTCAAGCCACTATAAAGTGGATAAGAGAGGAAGAAAACATCGCCCGCCGTTCACGCCAGGCAGTCGAAGCAGTCGCAAACGTCTTTTTGGAGCCACTGGCCCCTTCTGTTTGCGTGCACAGGATTGCGGCAGCAAAATGAAAAGACACTCTGTAACAACGAAGCAAAGGAGTCTTGCGTCTTACTTCAAGAAAGTTCGAACCGATGAAGCGGACGGAGAAGAACCGCCTCCTTCGAAGGATAAAACTTCGCCCTCTTCAGCACTGGTGGAAAGCCAAGCGTGTCCGAACTTCTGTAGCGACTCAGGAGAATGCACCGGTTTATATGAATCACCTGAGAACGAACACAAGCAGGACACCCATGCGCCGCCGGGAAATGATGGTGGCCGCAGTGCAACTCCAAGTGATCTTTTTTCTACAGTCAACGCTGGGCAAAGTGACACCTTTGCGAATGGGCAATGCCCAAGGAAGGTGAGTGGCATGTCACCTACACATTCTGGTTCGCCTCCCCTCTGTGCGACGAGTGCGAATATTTTCGACTTCGGACTGCTTGTCTCGAAAAGCAATAACGTAAATGATCCAGAGACGATGGAGAAGCTGCTGCTCAATCCGTGGACCCCTCCGGCTAACTATGATTATCCAGCCACAGGGAAAAGGAATCTGAAGTTCCAACCTCACTGGGTAGATCATTACCCATGGCTTGTTTATTCAGAGATGCTTCAAGGAGCATTATGCAAATATTGCGTAGTCTTCGCAAGTGAGTGTGCAGGAAAAGGGGAGCACCAGCGCTTGGGCTGTTTTGTAACTAAGGAGTTCACCAATTACAAGAAAGCCATGGACTCCTTTAAGAGCCACGCATCCAGCAGTTATCACGCCATGTCAACAACGCTATCGGAGAACTTTTTAGCAGTCTAGTCCCGCTCACAGCATGACATCTTAACACAACTTGACCACGGCCTTAAAAAGCAGGCGGAAGAAAACCGCAATAACTTGCTGCCAATAATAGAAACAATCCTTTTCTGTGGCAGGCAAGAAGTACCGCTTCGCGGCACAGACGACTCTGGTCCGATAAATATGTCTGAAGTGCTGCCATTCAAAAATGATGGAAATTTCTGCGCACTGCTTAGGATGAGAGCAAAATGTGGAGATGCCTCCTTGAGAGCTCACATGGAAACATCTCCGGCAAATGCGCTGTACACGATCCCAAAAATTCAAAATAAGTTGATCACCCTCTGTGGTAAAATCATACAAAGAAAGATAGTGGAAAACGTCAACTCAGGTTCGTGTTTTTCAGTTCTAGCTGACGAGGTCACTGATATATCTCGCACCGCCCACATTTCCCTATGTGTAAGGTACGTTGGACACGACACGTCGGGAGTGCCCATTCTTAAAGAAGATTTTGTAGATTTCGTTCCCGTGTACGATCACACTGGCAAGGCGCTGGCGAGCACAATCCTGAACAGCCTTAGAGGTCATGGCTTTGACCTGAACCTACTTTGCGGGCAAGGATATGACGGCGCGGCATCAAGAGCGGCCACCTTAACGGTGTTCAAGCCTTCATTCGTCAAACAGCGCCGACAAATTGCGCCGACAAATTGAGCTAGTAGAGCAGGAACGCTACAGAGGAGCCCTTATTCGAGCGAGAGAAGAGGCGTGGGCTATGGGGGAGACTCCTACCAAGCGCGCACTTGAAATCGAGAAAACACGAGCGCGTCGTAATCACATCCACGAAATAGAGGAAAATGGAATTCTGCTAAATACTAACAACACTATCGCTGAAGCTTTCTTTCGGTATTACAAGCGTTTCTTCGCAGCCGCATTAGTAGATGTTACGATGTTCAAGGACACTTTCTTGAGCCGGATGCAGCAATTATCCCTCGAAACAAAAGAAGCGTTAGAGAGGCCTATAACCATTTCTGAAATTTAATATGCAATAGATAATCTCGCCGCTGGGAAGTCACCGGGGCCTGACGGTCTCGGTGCGATGTGGTATAAAGTTTGAAAACAGAAGTTTTACCAATGTCACAAGCTGTCTTCAAGGAAGCCTACGCAATCAAAGCATTACCACCTTCATTTGCCGAGACGCACACTATTCTAATACCTAAGACGGATGACAAAGCAAAATTAAAACTAGTTTCGTCATATAGGCCCATTTCTCTAACCAACACTGACTACAAAATACTCATGAAAGTATTGGCAGGTAGATTGCAGTCCGTAATCACCGGAATAGTTGGGGAGCACCAAACGCGTGGCATCAAGGGGCGCTCAATATTGATGAACACACACAATGTGATGTGTCCTTGAGAGTTGCAATGCTTTTAATTATCATGCTGCGATCCTCCAGCTTGATTTAGAAAAGGCTTTTCACTGCGTCCCGCAAGATGTGCTATTCTCCATACTTGAACGTGTCAATGTCGGATCGGTGATTACAGAGGGCATAGTTTTGGCGTATAAGAACTCTACAACACGACTAATTAATAATAAGATCCCGGGATCTTTCATTAGGCTAGAACGTTCTGTACGCCAGGGATGTCCGGAGAGTCCACTCTTCTTTGCATTGTACATTGAGAGCTTGTGCTTGGCCATGATAGAAAACGAGACCATCCGTGGTTTCAGACTGCTTGACGCCGAAGTAAAAGTTGTGGCATACGCTGATGATGTAGCAGTGTGTTGCACCACCAAAGAAAGTGCACAAGAGACAGTTGCAGTTGTTAAAAATTTTGGAGAAATCACACGAAGTCGGGTTAATTGGGGAAAGTGTCTAGGGTTTGGCACGGAGACTGGACATCAATACCAGTTACCTATGCTAACGTTCACTGGTTAATACTACAGTAAATTATCTAGGCGTGCCTTTCCAGCACTACAAAGACACTAATGATTACTGGACTGAACGAATAAAAAGAAACGCGCGAAAGGACAGCGCAGAGGAACGGCAACTGTCTCTCAATGTTTGCTAGAGCCACTGTATGCAACATATTTTTAATGAGCAAGTTATGGTATGTGATGCCGGTTTTGTGTTGCTAACGGGTGTATGTGCAAAAGCTGCATCGGATATTTGCTGTGTTTATATGGGGGTCTACTTGTGAAAAATGTAGTAGGACGAATCTGTTCCGAAGAGCAAAACAGGGGGGACTAAGCCTGTCGCATCTGTTCGTGGGACAGCTAGTTAATCGTTTTATTTTCTTTCGAGATGTTGAACACCCCTTCTTAAGAACGGTATGCCAGTTACGCCTTTGTCGTGTTCTGCCTAACTTTGTGGTTAGCACCGCAAGCATGCCCGGAGCTACGCGAGGTTTCTTAAGGAAGTTGCAGACAGCGTCCGGTTCTTGTCAGTTCGGTTTTCCAATGAATACCTTTTTTCGGTCGGGCGAAAGAAATTGCATAAAGACATATGCAACATGATTTTTCCAGTTCTTATGTATAGGTTAATCAATAGCGGAGGAGAAGGCAATGATGTTCTTAAGCGTGTTAAGAAAATGCAAATTCAGCCTAGTGCAAAAAGCTTTTTCTTTAAATTACACTCCGGAACGCTACCAATTAAGACTTTTTTAGAAGATAGAGGAGTTGATATACCACGGGGTTCGAACTGTTTGATTTGCCGAAAGCCGGAGACAATAGATTACGTTTTTTTGCATTGTTGGGAAGGGGTTTACTTCTGGGATGTTTTACAGAGAACTCTAAAAAAGAACTTCCCTTACATTCACTGGGTATCAGGTTTTTAACAGTAGAAAAAAGGAGGGACTGCCTTTTGATCTTATAATGCTGCTTGGCCTCCATTGTATATGGCGGGCAAGAATGACCGGTTACTATTGTGACCCTGACTGGCGTCCGGCAGGCATGCTTTTCCGTGAAAGCATTGTTCGGTACATTGATATACTCAAACAACAAGATTTTGTTCCTGAATGGCTCTCCAGGGTTGAACCCCTGAAGAACCTGAAGAAATTTTAGCACTGTAACCACTAATAGTTCCGCGGCTGTTTTGTCATCGCTTCTGTTGTGTATGTTATTGTTTACAGTGACTTATATTGATGTGTGTACCTAGTGCGAAACCGGTTTTAAAGAAAAAAAGCAGCTGAGGCGTAGTTGGTAAAAGCAGCACATCACAAGCTGGTGAGGTCGCTGGTTCAAGTCTCATTGCAGTCAGCGTTACTTTCTTTTATTTTTGTTCACACAAGTATTGTTATAACATTTGTGCCTTTTCATCAGCCTGACTTGCTGCTGCTGTTGGTAGTCCCGTACACAGACCCTTTAATATTGGATCTTAGATGACTGTTGCATCACAAAGTGTTTTGCGAATTAGTGCTCTTAATCGGCGTGACGCAAAAAGACACGAAAAACGCAAATGCAGCTGGCTGCATTGGTTTATTCGGCACGGGTGTCAGGAATGTTGATTTCCACGGTTTATCAAAGTTTTGATGACAGAAAGGTACACCGCAACGTAGTCTCGGGCAACTTTTTTTATGTCGCTCAGTGTACCATCATCTGACGAGGTAACCGACAGGCCGCTTCAAAATACTGGCGTGCCACCTCAATGATCTAGGTGATCAGCACTTGATAAACAATGCCCAAGGGCAAGTGCCGACGGTCTTAGCCCATTTAACTACGAAACAGCTTGTCTGCCTAGCTGAATAACATGCACGGCCTGTGACAGCACGGGAGCATTTACGTAGCGACGAATGAGAACAGCCGTACGTGTTCGCACTTGACAAAACAGCCGGCAATGCAGTAGCTCTGGCCTTCGGAGATCACAGGTTTCGTAAGAACACCACAATAAAGTTGTTTCCATCCATCGTATGAACACTTCGCCGACGCACTGGGGTTTCATGCATGTGCGTCCGGTCAGTCACACGTGAACTATGCGAAAACATTTATTTCATCGTCGCCCTTCGCGACAAGCAAAACTCGACAGCAAGAACACTTTCACTTTGACAACACCACGCTGGCATTGCAATCTAGAAAGTGCAGTACGTCCAACAACTATAATCCGAACTTCATACTGAGAAACGTTATGGCGCACACACTCGGATGAAGCTTCGTCGCGGTGGACGGCCGCGCTAGCTCCAACCACCAGGTTCAACTAAGCATCCAGCAATCACAAGAAGCAGCGACGACACAGGGCCTCCGGTCCTCCTTGGGGGCGGCCTAGGCTATGGCCACGATTTCATTAGAGTTCTTCACCACCTACACACATCGCAGGCAGCTACCTTTGCAATGTTTACCTTTCGCAACCGCAGCGCCCATGGCGCCCCCTGTATTTAAAGAACTTGTAATATGTGTTTAGTTAACAAACTTAGGCCGATTGACTAGTTAAACACTTGCTTAGCAAACGTTTGTAGGTTTAACGCAATACACATGAATAACTTACACATTTACCTAGCTTTTGGTAATAAGTTTTAAATTGGCGTCACTTCTAAGCAGCGCAGGAGCCACTTCTGTGGGGATGGCTGCTGCGCCGCGCAATGCAGAAGACGCTGTCAATTTTTATTTCAAATTGTATCAAAACACCATAAAAAAGCATTAACTGCGTCGTTTTTCATAACAAACTTAATAAAACATTTTTGTTTTACCTTTGCTAATAATACAAGAGCGGTGTTCGTTTTAGTTCAAAGTACAGTGCCTAGAATATTTGAAGTGTGATTACCGCCAAGCGGCGCGTATGGGAACCCTTGAGGCAGCTTGGCGATGTATCCGCTAGGTGGCGCGCTCTCCCGTTTACACGTAAGTCTGTCACAACGTAGGAAGTCTGTCACAACATGGGAAGTCGGAAACAAGCAATCAAGTATTGATTATTGTCTCATGACTGAAGGAATTTACCACAAACTGACAGAAATGAGGATAGACGAGGAAGGCATTAACAGCTTGGGTAGTGATCATAAACGAATAACATTACAAATGGGATACGAAACTGAAAATATGAGCACGGAATCAAAGTCTGCCAGCTCGTATTTAAATGACAAACAAATAATAAATATAGCCGCAAGAGTCGAGGAAGAAGTAGGCGAAATACCAGGCAAGGACTGGGAGTATAGTGAGCTGTTACATCTAATGACGAAGGAGATAGGGAAAGAGAAAAAAACTGTTTGCTGGAAAGGAAAAAGGAAGCCAAAAAGTTGGTGGAACAAGGAAATCCGGGAGGCGATCGAGAAGCGACGCGAAGCATCACGGGAGCATAGAAAGGCAAAAAAGGAGAAGCGGCCGCAGGACGAAGTAAAAAAAAATATGGGAAATATATTTAGAGAAAAAATCCCTTGTACAGAAATTGGTAGAGGCAAAAATTAAAGGTGAAAGTGAACGCTGGATGACAGAGATACACGAAAAAAAGGAGGCCGCGCCTAGGATTTTTTGGAGCCACATAAAGGCGCTAGGTAGGAAGTCTGTCACAACGCAACAACATATTCTAGATGAAGGAGGAAATCAATTGGAAGGGTACGAAGCGCTAGGTTACATCCAAAAGGTAACAGCCGATTCGTTTCAAAAGAGCGTCCAGGGGATCTCCCGGTGAGTAAAAGTGTGGCGGAGAAAGCAACAGAGGAAGAGCTAGTACTTGATAATTTCAACTGGAAAAAGGCCGAAGGAAAAATTCCAAAGCGCACTGCCGCGGGTTTAGATGGGATTCCCGTTAGCCTCATTAACGAACTAGGACATAACACTAAAGAAGCATTGTTAAAAGCAGTAGAAAAAAGCTTAAAGGACGGACAAATACCGGACAGTTGGCGACAAAGTAGAATGAACTTAATCTATAAAGGCAAGGGAGAAAAGGACAAGATTCGCTCGTATAGACCACTAACCATTACATCGGTACTATACAGGTTGGCGATGCAAGCAGTAAAAATGAAAATAGAAACATGGGCCGAACATAACGATATTTTGGGAGAACTTCAGAACGGATTTCGAGTCGACAGGCGGTTAGACGATAACCTGTTTGTTCTCACTCAGTGTATAGAAATATCTAAAATAGAGAATAGGCCCTTGTACGTGGCTTTTCTAGACATCACTGGGGCATACGACAACGTTAATCAGGAAATTTTGTGGGATATATTGAAAGGAATGGGCATGGGCGACGACTGTATACAGCTTTTGAGGGAGATATACCGAGAAAATACAGTTTGCATAGAGTGGGAAGGAATGCGTAGCAAAGAGAACGTTGAGGTTAGCAAGGGTCTGAGACAGGGATGTCCTTTGTCCCCGCTGTTATTCATGCTGTACATGGTGAGTATGGAAAAAGCGCTAGAAGGTAGCAACATTGGTTTTAATCTGTCACACAAACAGGGCGGCATGATGATTGAGCAGAAGCTTCCAGGTTTATTTTATGCGGACGATATCGTCTTATTTGCGGACAGTCGAGATGATATACAGCAGCTGGCGAATATATGCGGAAGGGAAGGTGAAGCTCTTGGACTAGGATTCAGTGTAACGAAGTGTGGATTGATGGTATTCAATGATCCCTGTGATCAGACGGTGCCCATACAAGGCCAAGAAATACCGAGGGTAAGTGAATACAAGTACCTTGGAGTATGGGTAAATGAGAGTGATAGATACATGGAGGTACAGGAAAAAGCCTCGGCAGCAAAAGGAAAGAGGAATGCTGCAATAATGAAGCACAGAGCGTTGTGGGGATACAATAGGTATGAGGTGCTTCGAGGTCTGTGGAAGGGTGTAATGGTTCCAGGGCTTACTTTTGGGAACTCAGTGGTGTGCATGAGGGCAGAGGTGCAATCGGGAATGGATGTAAATCAAAGGACTGTGGGACGCCTCGCGTTGGGTGCTCACGGGAAGACGACAAACGAGGCTGTAAAGGGCGATATGGGGTGGGCAGGTTTTGAGGCGAGGGAAGCGCAGAGCAAAATAAGGTTCGAAGAAAGGCTAAGAAATATGAAGGAGAGTAGATGGGCAGAGAAGGTGTTCCGTTATTTGTATAGGAAGAGCGTGGACACACAGTGGAGAAAAAGAACTAGAAGACTCACTAGTAAATATACGGCTGGTATTGTAAGCCATATGTCAACAAAGAGCGTTAAGGGAAAAGTCAGGGAGGCGGAGAGGATTTACTGGATGGCAGCTATGGAGAAAAAACCGGCTTTGAGTAACTACCGAAAGGGCAAAAATGAAATAAGGAGGGAGGCATTTTACGATAATTCAAGGGGAAGCGCTTTACTGTTTGAAGCGAGATCGGGTTGCCTTAGAACGCGTAGTTATAAAGCAAGATTCAGTAAAGAAGAAGAACAATGCACATGCTGCGGGAAAGATAAGGAAACGGCGGAGCATGTTCTGATTGAATGTGGAGATATCCACCCAGGTGTACGTTTGGGCACGAGCCTACAGGAAGCCTTGGGTTTTAGGGACAACAATGGAAAGCTGAACACACCCGCGATTGAAATAAGTAAGACACGGTTAGAGTATTGGTGGCAGAAAATTAGAGAGAAAGGACAAAAATAAATATTGGAAAAATAAAATATGGACAGTGTGCCGTAAATGGCAGAGAACTTAAGCTGAAAATTTACCTTTTTTCCATTAAGATAGAATTTATCGAAGTAGAGGCATTAGGCCAACATCAAAAAAAGAAAAAAAGGTTTTTTTTTTGTCGAGCCTGGTGGCATACTTGTCACCACCCCGTTATAAAGGGGACGCTCATAGCATCCATCCATCCACGTCAGGCCGCCACGAGAAGCACATGTGTGCATGCTGGACTGCGTGCGTTGTGCGTGCCTTTCGTGTTGTTTTCTTCATTTAAATGATGCCTTGAGAAGCAGTGATAAGCCGACGACAGAGTCACTGTTTTGTACCCGGTTGCAAGAGCGGGTACAAGTCGTGCAAAAGAAAAGTCTCGTTGTTCGGCGTGCCCAAAAAAGCGGGCGTATTTCAACAGTGGCAGCGCAACATTCCAAGAGCAGATAAGCCGCTTCAGTCCAACGCAGCTGTCTGCGAGCTTCATTTCGACAAACAGTTTGTATCACGACACTTTGAACATATTGTAACGCGGACTGAAAGAGCGAGGAAGAAGAAGAGATCGGACGCGCTCGAGCGATGGTGATTCGGCAGTGACGGTAGAGCGCTGCCATTTTTCATTGTAAATAAACCCATCACATCCGTAACACCTTTGGTGGAGCGGTGCTAGGTAACTTGCCATCCTGGACCCCGCAGCAGAAGTTCTTCGAAGAAGCAGACGCTTAGCTGGCCTACCTCCGGACAACATCAGCATGAACGACGACACAGGAATCCCATCGACGTCCTACGCTGCTGCATCCACCAGTGCCACCGACACGGCACAAGGTGGCCGTCGACATCGACAACCAGACTACTGGGCACCTGAGCCACGAATTTTCTCAGGTAAAACTGACGAAGACGTGGACGCTTGGCTAAAACACTTCGAGAGAGTGAGCCGCTACTACGAATGGGGCGCACCGGCGAAGCTCGTGAACGTAGTATTCTTCCTTGCCGGGACAGCCTTGCTCTGGTTTGAGAACCATGAACATGTCCTCCTCACTTGGGATATATTTGTTAAGGAACTGAAGGCCTCCTTTGGGGACACGAGTTCCATGAAAAAGAAAGCTGAGCAAACGCTGTCACGTAGGGCTCAGTTGCCCGGCGAGACGTGCACAACCTACATTGAAGAAGTGTTGAAGCTTTGCGGAATTGTCAACGCAAATATGTCTGACGAAGACAAAGTCGGTCATTTGTTGAAAGGCATCGCCGAGGACGTGTACAATTTTTTGATAACAAAAGAAAACTTGAACACTCCTTCGATTTTCAGGCAGCAGTGTCGCGCATTCGAGGCGTTGAAGACCCGAAGAATTTTACCCAAGTTCGGGCGCTTGGACAATGTTCCCACTGTCGCAAGTATGGACGTCACCACCTGCGAAGACATTTCCTACCTCGTACGTCGGGTAGTTCGAGAAGAGCTCGTACGACTTCAAGCAGGTGACGTTCACCACCAATGCTCGTTCGCCGCGTGCCCCGAACCACCTCCCTACTGGGTGCGAGAGCGTCACGTCGAAGACCGACCACGCACAGAAACTGCAGATTTTACCCCGCGGCTTCCGTTTTCCCCGACGGGTCGTGGCCACCACCGGATGTCATCATCTCGACGTGCCGCTGCGGACCCCCGACCGTCGTCAACCAGGCCTCTACCAGAAGATTACTATGCTTCATCACAAAATGTTCCTGCGGAGCACGACCCGTCTCCGCGTACTTCTGCCACCTCTGCTCCGGCTAACGTAAGTCGACAAGTCCCCGTTTGCTACACATGTGGTCTCCCAGGACATATTTCGCGCTTCTGTCCCAGACGGCCGCCTGCACCGCCACGTTTTTCGACGTATCCGGCTCGTATGTACGAAACGCCTGTGCCGCCACGTTTTTCGACGCACCCGCCTCGTATGCACGAAACCTGGACCTCTCACTCGGCCGACCACCGTCCTCGACAGCAATGGCCTAACGAATTTCGCAGCGAGTCCCCTGCCTCCGAGAGAAGCCTGACGCCGCCTCCGAGACGGTCCCGCCGGTCGCCATCTCCGCGTCGTCGGTCACCTTCCCCGCATCAGCTGGGAAACTAACTGGTGCTACCGATGGAGGTGCGGTCGCGGGACGGTCAGTTTCGCCAATTCCTCCTTCTGGTGTGATGTTGATGAACAAAGTGCGTGTGTGTATAGACGGTGTAGATACTCTTGCTCTTGTAGACACTGGTGCTGCTGTTTCGGTAATGAGCCTTCGTTTCAAACATCGTTTCTTGGGTCACAAAGTTATGTTCGCGTGGAATCGTAAAGAAACTTTTCGTGGAGTTGGAGGCGAAACGTTATGCCCTGTTGGTATTTGTTCAGTTGTACTCACGATTGGTGGACAAAATTTCCGAGTTGAATTCACCGTACTGGCTCGCGCAACTCATGACATCATTTTAGGGATAGACTTCATGAATGCGGCGCTACGCTTGACTGTGGAACTGGAGAGATTCTTCTACAAAGTACGTTGCCCGCTGCAATAGTTGACGATTTTCCGACTCTGCCCATCGATGCTCTTTCGTTGTCTGAAGATGTGACGATCCCTGGTCGGACAGCAGTGTTTGTACCCGTACGCTCTTCTCATGTCCGCTCAGGACCCTGCACTGGACTTGTGGAGCCTGATCATGCAAACGCCATTAAGAAGAATGTGCTGGTCCCACGGTCTGTCCTTACAGCCATCGACGGACATGCTTGCTTGTGGGCACTCAACGCAGCCTCAGAGCCTGTTGTTCTACCAGCCGGATGCAAACTGGGTACGTTCGAGGAGCAGGCCACAATTGACGTGAGAATGATCTCAGAGTCTCCAGCTATCAGTCAGACTGCGCCCAACTACTCAGCCGAGATTAAACGTATGATCAACAAGTCGTTTCCTTCTTCCGAGCAGAATGTCCTTGAGGAGGTACTTACACGCTACGCGGGAGTCTTTGATTTCGCTCAAAACAAGCGTTGTTCCATGTTGCCCGAATCCCCTATGCACCACCGCATCAACACGGGAGATGCTACACCGATACGCCAGAAACCCTATCGCGTATCCCCGTCAGAGAGGCAAGTGATCGCCGATCAGGTCAACGACATGCTGCAGAAAGGCGTTATTCAAAAGTCAAGCAGCCCCTGGGCAGCTCCTGTTATATTGGTAAAAAAGAAAGACAACTCTTGGCGATTCTGTGTAGACTACCGCCGTCTCAACGCCGTCACAAAGAAAGACGTGTATCCGCTACCAGGCATCGACGATGCTGTTGATTGTCTGCACTCGGCCGCATACTTTTCGTCTGTCGACCTAAGGTCTGGATACTGGCAAATACCAATGCATCCGTCTGAGAAAGAGAAGACTGCTTTTGTAACGCCTGATGGATTATTTGAATTCAACGTTATGCCGTTTGGCTTATGCAATGCCCCAGCTACCTTCGAGCGATTCATGGACTCCATCCTTCGCGGTCTCAAATGGGAGATATGTATGTGTTATCTCGATGATGTAATTATTTTTGGCAAGACATTCCACGAACACAACCATCGGCTTAGCGTTGTTCTAGACTGCGTCAAACAAGCTGGTCTCGTTTTAAACGCAAAGAAGTGTCATTTTGGTGAGCGTCAAGCCCTTGTGCTTGGATATCTAGTTGACAAGGACGGTATACGACCAGACCCGCACAAAATCAGTGCTGTCCGAGACTTCAAGCAACCGACGTCTTTGAAGGATGTCCGTAGCTTCGTGGGCCTGTGTTCTTATTTTCGTCGGTTTATCAGACTTCGCCCAGCTTGCTCATCCCCTGACAGAGTTGCTCCGCACAAACACTCCATTTCGATGGACCATTGAGTGTGAGGCTGCTTTCGAGCAGCTGAAGTATTTGCTTACTTCCGGGCCCCTCTTGCGCCATTTCGACCCGGAGGCACTCACGGAACTGCATACAGATGCTAGTGGTATCGGAGTTGGTGCCGTGCTAGTTCAATATCACGATAGCCGGCAGCACGTCGTGGCGTATGCAAGTCGTACTTTGACTAAGGCGGAGAGGAATTATACGGTCACCGAACTGGAATGTCTTGCAGTTGTTTTCGCCGTCCAACAAAAGTTCAGACCTTATTTGTACGGCCGGCAGTTCAAGATCGTCACAGATCATCATTCGCTTTGTTGGCTTGTTGGACTACGTGACCCAGCTGGTCGGTTGGCTCGCTGGGCCTTACGGCTTCAAGAATATAATTATTCTGTGACCTACAAGAGCGGTCGATGTCACGCAGATGCCGACTGCTTATCTCGTCTTCCATCTGCAACTATGAATGCTGATGATGATGATTTTGACAACTACCTGGCCGCAATCTCATCCACTTCCCAAATTTGGATGTCTTTCGTCACGAACAACAGCGTGACCCTTCGCTGAAACCAATGATTGATGTGGCTCGTAGCTCTAAACGCGCCACGCCATTCGTGATTCATGACGCCCTACTATATCGCAAGAATTACTCCAGCCATGGTTCCACACTACTACTCGTCGTGCCAGAATGCCTGCGTCTTGCGGTATTCCAAGCCATTTTCATTTACAATGAAAAATGGCAGCGCTCTACGGTCACTGCCAAATCACCATAGCTCGAGCGCGTCCGATCTCTTCTTCTTCCTCGCTCTTTCAGTCCGCGTTACAATATTATTGACGGGAAAACTGTACGCCTTGAGAGAACGCGACCGGTCCTTCTGTCTGGCGCCGTACCCACGATCTTTCCCAATGTGCCTGCCTACTTATCAAAGCCCGTTCCCAGGAAAAGAAATCCCAAGGAGAGGTTGTGCTCACCGCTTGATCTGCCAGAAAAGCGGCAACGGCTCATCGAGGGGCTACAGCCACTGCTAGGTGAGGAGCCAGATGAGTCTGCGACAGTGCCTTCTGAGCCTCAAGTTCCTTTCAACCACAAGGACGTTGCCCTGCCGTCAGACATCTGGGGAAAGCACGTGTTCGGTGGTGTGCCATTGAAGGTCGCGTACAGTGTGTGTTCACCGCGGCCAGACATGGGTCTCCTGTGCGCTGATAAGCTTGTGTTGTTTACTGTGACCGACGATAGTGTGGCGCATGAAGTGTTTGTGCGCGGAGTGAAACTTGATCTGGACGAGCCTGGCAGCCCAGCTTCCGTACTCAAGGCTGTCGATGGTATGCATGTATGTTCAGGGGCAGGATTTCTTGAAGAGTTCCCGTTCGCAAGCTCTAACTCCAACTTGACAGTATGGAATGGGAGCCTGTACAACAAAAGTGCGCAGGTACCTCACTTGAGCGGCCTGCAAATATCTTCGGAGAATCCTCACCAACCAAAGGTGTCGGAGAAAAAAACCAAGTCAAAAACAAATGTTTCTCGAAAGATGAAAACGAAAATGCAAGCTGTGCGGCTCTTGAAGGATAAAGTGAAAGCGTTAGACGAAATCATTTCGCAAATGAAAGCAGAAAATGAGAAGATTGAGGAAGAGGTAATTTTGAAAAAGATTGACAGCCTTCCCCCTAAACAAAAAGCTGCCATTCTTCAATGTTTTGCCGCTGCAAGCCGAAAATCACCTAAAGGCATGCGCTACAGTTCTGAGTGGATTCTGGAATGTGTCATAATGCGTATTAAGAGCCCAAGACTGTACGAGCACGTACGCCGAGAAAAGATTCTCATGCTTCCCAGCCGCACTTGTCTCAAGAATTTCATGAAGAAGTATGAGAGCAGCTTCGGTTTCAACTCCTCAGTTCTCTCTGGAATTGCAAAAAAAAACTGAAAGAATGGATGAGTTTCAGCGTCACGGCGGTCTGATAATAGACGAGATGAAACTTGCCGAAAACTTTGGAGTGGCACCAGGTACTGGAAAAATTGATGGCTTTGTGGACCTTGGTGCATTTACTTCTGAACTTGACAAGAGTGTGCCGTGTGACCATGGAATGATTGTAATGTTTCAACCCTTGTCCGGGTCCTGGCATCAAATTTTAGGTGTTTTTGCATCGAGGGGAAATGTAAAAGCCCATTTACTCTCCAAGATTATTTTGAAAGCGGTCGTTTTGGCCGAAAAAGCAGGGCTTAGAGTTGATTATGTCACTTGCGACGGGGCATCCTGGAACCGTGCAATGTGGCATCAGTTTGGCATATCCGGTACGGCTGCAGCTGTCACGCCATCAGTACAGCACCCTGCTGACGATAGTAGACGTCTGTTCTTCCTTTCAGACTTTCCCCATCTAGTTAAATGTGTGAGAAATGGCTTCATAAAAGAGGCTACAAAACTCCAACAGGTCACGTTGATGTGCGACCAATCAGAGCTGCCTACCAATTGGACAAGTGTGCAACAACACTTAAGGCAATGCCCAAGATCACACATGTTCACCTGAATCCGAATAATTTCGAAAAGATGAAAGTCAACTATGCTTTTCACCTCTTCAGTGCCGAAGTGCTGCGTGGTCTGTTTTTGTACCGAGAGCAAATTTCTAAGTCATGTTCTTATGTAAGGGAAACAGAAAAGTTCATCACCTTTATGCAGAAATTGATTTCTGTAATGACCTCAAGGGTGCCTACAGCAGCGCTGAGAAAAAACTCCGAAGGAGTAAAAGTGCTGCAAAATGCCCTGGATTACATTAATAGGTGGGAAGCCAACACAGGGCCCACAAAGGCAGGCTTTCTGTCACGCAGCACTGCTGAAGGCCTTCGGGTCACGATAAAAGGGACCCTACAGCTTTTTGAATATCTCACTGAACATGTCGGATACAAGTATTTTCTAACCTCACGTCTGAGCCAAGACCCCTTCGAAAAGCTGTTTGGCATTATTCGGCAGTTCTCCGGCTGTAATGACCACCCCACCTCATCCCAGTTCTTAACAGCAGTTAACTGCTTAAGTTTTTATAACTTATGCAAAGCGCTGGACACAGGAAACTTGCAGGAGGTGCCCTCACGTCCCTTGTCGGAGTGGACGCAGCCGCCAACCATGTGGACACCCTACTTGATGAGGGAAAACTTGATGAGGCTTCGAGTGTCTTTGAGCAATCTGAACTTTCCGATCATGTCTACCCAAAGCAGACAAGTGATGCCAGGTTAACGTATTACCTGGCCGGATATGTGGCCCGGAAAAAGGTGATGGCAACGAAGTGTCGGGAATGTTTTGACCTGCTCTTAACATCCGCTAAAGACGCAGTTGAAGGTCTTTCTTCGTTTACGGATTTCTGCGACCAAGGAGGTCTTCTGTACCCTTCCGTCGAGTTCTTTGCATTTATTGAAGCTTTGGAAGATGTTTTTACGATGTGGTTCAGTTGGAACAATCTTCAGCGAGACCGCATGACTGAAGTTTTGCAGATCATGAAGAATGTTCCCCGCGTTGGGTGTCACACACATCAAGACGAGCTGACAAACAACGTGATCAAGTTTTTTCTTCTGACCAGGCTTCATTTTTTTACTAAGTCCCTAAACAGAGAACGAGCTTCAGCGAGCGAAAGAAGGAAGCACTTGAAACTTAGAAGAACGACTTGAATGTCAGAGACTGTTGTTGGACCTTTAGTGTGCTTGCTCTTGTCCTTTTTTTACAGTGTGTAATATGTTTGTTCCAAGGGGCGTAGCCAGAAATGTTATCGGGGGGGGGCACCCTTTTTATCTGAAGTGTGGGCCGGGCTGGCCAATGTGTTCGAGTGTCATTTTGTGCACTGTATGCTATGGCGAAAAATTCACTGATTGATATGTGGGGTTTAACGTCCGAAAACCACCATATGATTATGAGAGACGCCGTAGTGAAGGGCTCCGGAAATTCCGACCACCTGGGGTTCTTTAACGTGCACCCAAATCTGAAAAAATCACTGATGATCGATACTGCCTAATGCGAATTTTGAGCGCAGCTTCGTGTTTTGAAAGGCCACTTCTGTTTGAAGTTTTGGCTTTCCGCAATCTATCAACTAAGCCATAAATCATAATTTTTGTGAAGAAAGACGGCACTCACCACGCCATTATTCTTCTTTCAGCGGATGAGCGAGGTATCCGCTACACATCTGTGAAGTGTTCTGTACCCTTTGTTGAAGGTGCATGTGGCCGAGGACGATGAAGAATTATGGCTGAGCACATTGAGTTGGGTGGGAAGCATTATACCACACACTCGGTGCGCAATTAGCATTGTGTGATCACTGGTTGTTATCTAATGCGACTCCTTGCTCTACACCATGCCTGTATAGAGTCTTTTTCGTGAACGCGTTTCAGGCTTTCGTCTTTTCCTTTTTCTCTGTTTAGCTCTCAAGACTGATTTTTTTTCATCCGATTGTTTTATTGTGAATATATTTTTCTTTTGTGTTTGTTATAAGTCAAAACGGCCAATAAAGAAAACAAAACCCAGCGTGGCTCTGTAGTAGTATACTGCCACGCAGAGGGCCTGGGTTCAAATCTCATTCCAGCCTCGGTATTATTTTCTCCTTTTCATCTATTTTTTTTCATGTCCATCGGTTACATCGCCAACGGCGACGCCGCTCAACGCAGGAACGGGCTCCAAAAAATTTCGGATGGTGAGGGGGTTCACGGGCCTGGAGTGCCACACGCTGGCTGCGCGCTCCAGGTTTGTTCTAAATTGAAAAAAAAAAAACAGTTCAGACTGCAATTTCGCAATTCATTCGATGTTTCATTGCCTTTCATTTGTGGAGTAAAATATTTTTGCAGCAGAGGCTTGCGTTTAGCGCACAAAAGAAGAACAACCGAATAAACACTTCAAGCAAAAAAAAGCATGCAAACGAAGGTGCAGCTATAACAAGAGCACATTTAATCACTCATTCTCGAACGCCGCGTGCTCGGCAAGCACCGTCACCTTCGATTTCGGCACTACAATCCATGGATCTTTGGATGAACCAGAAGCTTGATAGCGTCTGCGATTAAAATTTGGACTGAAATTGTTGCCGTGTCCACAAGTTATAGAAACCGCGATTAAAAAATAAAAGCGCGAGATCCAAAAGCGATCTGTTTCAACAAGTCACGGCAAAAAAAAAAAAAACATTGCTTCCCGACATTCTTAATTCACACTGGCCCAACAATCATAGCTGGCAAATGGAGATGCAATTACATGTGCACGTAGCAGAATGAAGACAGTGGAATTTAAACGCACGGTGCTAAATAACGGCCGATTAGCTGCGCGACAAGCAGACGACTACACGGCGAGCGGACGTGTAAGCGGGTGTCAGCGCTCCCTAGAGTTCTCTTTTCGATGCATCGCGGAGCGGCCTCAGAGTCGGCGGCGCGGTCTGCACACTTCCCCTATTCTAGACACTGTAGTTCAAAGTACTGAGATCATCCTGACGCTCGAAAAGCAGCAGCCCATTGGCATCGATTGCGTTTCTGTCGGTTAATTTGTTCAAATCGTCCGCGGTTAACCGCGGTACTTTTTGTCAATTGGCATTGAGAAGCTCCAGTTTAATGCAGCTTTGATATATCAATGCGAGCTTGTATGTCAGACTTTATGGGCCACTACGACGAAGCGAAGGTGTCTAGAGGTTGTGAACCGAGTCAGCTGCTGCGCTTCACCGACGTCCAGCTGCGCAGCCTCCAGCGTGGAAATTCAACGCCGGCAAATCGCTCGGAGGCTGCCTAGAATAATCCTGCACAGATTGATTTGCGGTGAAAGGGTCAGAAGGGATGTCAAAGTCGTGACGCTGTTTATGGCGACACTGTTGGTCGTAGGTGAAAGAACGGGCCAGTTGTCGGCATTTTTCGGGGTGGTGAGCCACCGCGCACACAGGCTGGTAGTCGTCAACGTCTGGATGGTGTGGCAGAATCGTATCAATGGTACTAGTGGGTTCACGGCCGTATAGCAAGAAGAATGGTGAAAATCCGGTGGTGGCTTGGGAGGCGGTGTTGTAGGCGAATGTGACAAACGGAAGAACAAGATCCCAATTGCAGTGGTTTGACGCAACGTACATCGACAATATGTCACCCAGAGTTCGGTTAAATCGTTCCGTTAATCCGTTTGTCTGTGGGTGATATGCGGTAGTGGTGCGGTGAATAATTCTGCATTCAGATAGGAGTGGTTGCACTACGTCTGAGAGAAATACACGGCCGCGATCACTGAAAAGTTTACGAGGGGCGCCATGGCGGAGAACAAAGCTGCGTACAATAAACGAGGAAACGTCCTTGGCTGTTGCGGCAGGTAATGCAGCGGTTTCGGCGTATCTTGTCAAGTGATCCACGGCGACGACAATCCAGCGATTGCCAGCGCCAGTGCATGGGAGAGGCCCGTACAAGTCAATGCCGACGCGATCAAATAGATGGGCTGGGCAGGGAAGCGGCTGGAGAGGTGCGACTGGTTTGCGCCGTTGACAGGCGAGGCATGAGTGGACGTATTTGCAGACGAAGCTGTAAATTCCGCGCCAATATTAGCGTAGGCGAAGGCACGTGTACGTCTTGAACACGCCACCGTGGCCACACTGAGGGTCATTGTGGAAAGCGGAGCAGAGATCGCGACGAAGATGACAGGGCACGACCAATAACCACGTGCGGCCATCGTTCTGGTAGTTACAACGGTACAAAAGACCATTGCGGATAGCGTAATGCTGCACTTGGCGGCGTAACGCTTGTGGAGCCGAGTTGGTCAGGGGGCTTAACAAAAAGTTTAGAATTGTGGCGATCCAAGGGTCATTTCGTTGCTCCGAGGCCATGTCCAAGATGTCGAGTGGCGAAATATCGTGATTGTGACTAGATGCGCTGGCATCTGAAATGTGTGGGAAGCGTGACAGGGCGTCAGTATCAGAGTGTTGTTGGCCAGAACGATATACGACACGGATGTCGTATTCCTAAAGTCGGAGGGCTCACCGAGCAAGACGACCTGACGGGTTCTTGAGGTTTGACAACCAACACAGAGCGTGGTGGTCTGTTACGACGTCAAAAAGACGACCGTAAAAATAGGGAAATTTTTGTAGAGCCCATATGATGGCCACGCACTCTTTTGCAGTTACGGTGTAATTGGTCTCAGGTTTTGTGAGTGCACGACTGGCATATGCAACCACATATTCTGCGTTGGAATCGTCACGTTGTGCGAGCATCAGTGTGAATTTCTGTGCGTGCGTTCGGAGCGAAGTGACGCAAAATTGGTGGAGACGTAAGCAGGCGTCGAAGTGTCGTAAACCCATCGTCCGAAGCTTCTGACCAGGTAGATAGTTCATTGTCGCCTTGGAGAAGTGCATTGAGAGGTGCGATGACAGTAGCAAAATTACGAACGAAGCGCCGAAAATAGGAGCATAGGCCAATGAAGGTCCGCAGTGCTTTCAGATTAGTAGGCTTCGGGAACTCGGATACGGCTCGAAGTTTAGCAGGATTATGAAGAATGCCTTCTTTGGAGAGGACACGGCCTAATATAGTTAGTTTTTTAGAGGCGAATAGGCACTTTTTCAAGTTAAGCTGGAGACCGGCATTTCGGACACAGGTCAAAGCTTGATGCAATCGTTGTAGATGGGTCGGGAAATCTGGCGCAACTATGACAATATCATCCAAACAGCACAGGCAAGTGTGCCACTTCAAGCCGCGTAAGATGCCGTGCATCATGCGTTCAAAGGTGGCGGGCGCGTTACAGAGACCGAATGACATTGCAGTGAACTCGTATAATCCATCTGGTGTTACAAACGCGGTTTTCGAGCGGTCAGCCTCAGCCATGGGCACTTGCTAGTAGCCAGAGCGGAGATTCAACGCTCCTTGCAAGCAGTCGAGTGCGTCATCAATTCGTGGCAACGGGTACACACCCTTTCGGGTAATCCTGTTAAGCCGGCGATAATCGACGCAAAATCGTATTGTGCCATCCTTTTTTCGAAAAGGGGCGACGGGTGATGCTCAAGAACTGCTGGAAGGTTGAATGACACCGCGTTTAAGCATGTCATTCACCTGGTCATCGACAAGGCGCCTCTCACTCGCCGATACTAGGTAAGGACGCTGTCGAATGGGCGCATGGCTTCCGGTGTCGATACTATGCGAAACAGTCGTTGTGCGGCCGCGTGCCCTTTCTTGGCAGTCAAAAGAGAAAGAGAAATCATCGAGCAAGCGAAGAGGTTGGATGACACCGCGTTTAAGCATGTCATTCACCTGGTCATCGATAAGGCACCTCTCACTCGCCGATACTCGGTAAGGACGCTGTCGAAAGGGCGCATGGCTTCCGGTGTCGATAGTATGCGAAACAGTCGTTGTGCGGCCGCGTGCCCTTGCTTGGCAGTCAAAAGAGGAAGAGAAATCATCGAGCAAGCGAAGAAGTTGGTCTCGTTGTGTCGTCGTAAGGTCGCTGGCTTTAGCTGGTGTGAAAGATCGTGGTAGTGGCCAGGGAGTTGATGTCTCGAGGGTGGCCATATCAGTGGGGTCATCCATGGTGTCGAATATGGAAGATGACGCCTGCGGCTCGGCTTTGCCGGGGGTTTCCTGGCGTCGCAAAGTGATTGGCTCTGGCGATGGATTGGTGATGTGCATGACAGGGGCGCCTGAATGGAACTCGAGAACGGCAAATGGCAACGGCAGTGATCGACGGCGAACTAGAAGTGCAGACGGTGCGAAAAGCACTGAGCCGCCGTCTTCAGAGCCACAAGAGATGGAGACAAAGACAAAAGACTGGGCAGGTACAATGGTGTCGTCACTGACTGTGATTTTGCGACATATGTCTTTGTCATTGATGTCATCTGTTGAAAATGGGAATAACTCGAGTTCAGCGCGGGCACAATTGATGATGGCACGATGTGCAGAGAGGAAATCCCACCCTTATATGACGTCGTGAGAACAAGATGGCAGCACAATGAATTCGATCACATAAAGAACATTCTGAATGACGACACGGGCTGTGCAGGCACCGGATGGCTCGACGTGCTGCGCGTTGGCTGTATGAAGGGATAGTCCAGAAACAGGCGTCGTGACTTTTCCGATATGGCGGCAAATTCGGGCACCAATCGCTGAAAGGGCAGCGCCGGTGTCGACAAGGGCTAGCGTCCATGTTGCTTCTACGGCGACACCAATAACGTTCGGGGAGAAATTTGAGGCCTTATGCATTTCGCCGAAACCGCAGTTATCGCCTCCTGAACTGCGCTACTTAGTTTTCCTGGCGCACAGGGCTCCACCGTCGGTGCGTGGGGGAAAGGAAGCAGCGGCGAGGAGAAGGTGGGCGGCGAGAGGAGGGTGGGGTCCGGGAGGTAGGATCAGAATTGTAGTCTTCCGAATAACTGCAGCGGGGTTGACGTGGCGCATACGCGACCCATGGTGGACGCACACTGTTGGAGATAGGTGGTGCACGAAATCGACAGTAACGGGCCACATGTCCAACAAGCCCACAATGAAAACAAATGGGACAGTGGGCGAATAGGCGGACTACGAGGGCTGTAACCTTGTATCACAGACAGGCCTGGAAGCGACTGCGGCGTATGTCAGGGGAGCAGCAGTCGGAGCCTGATGGAGCGAAGGCGAGACCTGTTCGGCGACCTGGTCTCTGATCTATGTTTTGGAGAGGGGCGCCAACGGGGAATTCGACTGGTCGTGAACACGCGGCATCAGCAAAAGCTGGCGAGCAACCTCTTCACGAACAAAATCCTTAATCTGTTGCAGCGCAGAGATGAGTTGTCAGGAGCAACAGCCAATTCCGACCTTGAAGTCGCCTGTGGATGAGAGCGGCGCGTGGCTGTGCATTGTTCGCGCAGCTCATCAAAACTTTGGCAAAGACTCACAAGTTCAGACACTGTGGACGGGTTCTTTGCCAACAGCATCTGAAAGGCGTCGTCTTCAATCCCTTTCAAGATATGCCTGATCTTATCGGCATCGGCATTTGCGACATCGACGCGGTTACACAGGCGAACAATGTCTTCACTGTAGCTTGTGAATGTTTCACCATTCTTCTGAGCGCGGCCACGCAACCTTTGCTCAGCTCGAAGTTTGCGAACGGCGGGGCGCCTAAATACTTCCGTCACGTGCGTTTTAAAAGCAACCCACGTCGGGAAGTCGCGTTGGTGGTTTCGATGCCACACGCTGGCGACGCCACTCAAATAAAATGACATGTAGCTGAGCTTCGCAGCGTCATCCCAGCGGTTGATCAGGCTTACCCGTTCGTATTCGGCGAGCCAATCTTCGACATCCTCCTCTTCTGTACCGCTGAAGATTGGTGGGTCGCGTTGACGCGATGGGCCAGGGCAGACCAATGTGGGCAACAGGACAGCAAATTGTTGCTGCGGTCGATTTCGTACTTCATCCAGCATTGCAGAGTCTGGCTTGAGTTTCCGGCTGCGAAATTCCAGGTTAGCACGACCCAGCACCTCCACCACTTGTTACGGGGGTTTATTCAGGTATACAGCGACCGGGAAGATAGCAGCAGCAGCAGCAGGGGAAGATAGCAGCAGCAGCAGGCAAAGCGTAGCCAGCGAGCGAACAGCCGAGCGAGCCAGGCGATGGCAATGCGCTTCGCATGTGTGCATCTTCTTCCTCACACGTGTTACATTTGCATGAACCATATAGTCCATGCAGTCGGGGAATTACCTAGCTTTGTCCTCTGAAGAACGTCACTAAAACAAATTCATTATAATGCCATCCACAAGACAAATTCACAAAAACAGCAATGTTATGTCCACACTACCTTTTTTATATGTAGTGTTCCCATATACATTATTTTAGTCATGCATCACAAATTCGTTCACGCTTCTACCAGAGTAACCAGAACTGTTTTTTTTTGTTCTTACAACCCAACCGCAGCCTCCAAGGAACTGCTCATACCACTCTGAACCTACCTCAAGTCAGCGTAGAATGTGTCATCACTGAAAGCAAGCTCATGGGTCAAAATCCTCAAGGTATGGTTGAAGATATTTTATTTATTGAAGTTAATTTGTTCAACCATTTCTGTCTTACCATGCTCATGAGTCTGTTTTTTTTCTTCTCAGAAAACTGGACTGAAGAGAGACCATTGATTTCCAAGCTACCCACATCCAGTCGTAAGAAGCTCTACAGTTGCCATAGTGACAAGCCCATGCGCCACCAATATGCCAGGCGGACAAATGGAAGCCTTATACCGAAAAGCAGTGATAGCGTATGGTATGTTCAAGCTGTATGAAATTGGGTGCACATTGTTGTTTCTTGCTTTATGAACTACTCAGTTTACTGAAAATGTGCAGGTTTCAAAATTCTTGGACAGTGCATTTCATGGGTTGTACATACTGTACTTCACGCTACATGTCAAAGTTTGCATAGAGTGTCGCATATAACTAGGTAACAAATGGGCTTGTTGTAGTTCATATTTAGCAGCACTTCTTTTTCACATTGTGTATAGATTGCTGTGAATGTAAGAACTGTTGCAAGGCAGTGGTAGGTACAGCTATAGTAGTGTTGAAACAGTTATTGATACCGCTTGCATGTTGGGAGTCACACTATCAAAGTACTAAAAAAACTGCGCAAGAACTTGTGCCTTCATTAAGCAAGACATGTCCTGCAGAGGTAGCCGTCGCGGAGCCGAACCATGACAATAAAACACCTAGAAGAATAAGGAAGAATAAGAATGGGTGGATCACATTCGGCAAGCATTTTCAAATCATGAATGATAATCTGTCACTAACCCTCAAGAGGAATGTATATAACAGTTGTGTCTTGCCCGTACTTACTTACGGAGGCTTACAAAAGGTTCAGCTTAAATTGAGGGCGACGCAGCGAGCGATGGAAAGGAAAATGATAGGTGTAAACCTAAGGTACAAGAAGAGAGCAGAGTGGGTCAGGGAACAAATCGGTGTTAAGAATATCGTAGTTTAAATCAAGAAGAAATGAAGAAAGGCTGGGCACGTAGTACGCAGGCAGATTAACTGCTGGTGATTAAGGGTAACTGACTGGATTCACAGAAAAGGAAAACGCATGAAGTGAAAACAGAAGGTTAGGTGGGCCAATGATATCAAATACTTAGTACGTATAACGTGGCACCAGAAAGCACAGGACCAAGTTGATGGGCCGATCATGGCAGAGGCCTTTTTCCTGCAGTGGGTGTAATCAGGCTGATGATATGCCAAAAAAAAGTACCGACATGCACGCAAGCAGTGAGCCCTAATGTTGAAACGTATGCCAATACGTACTTATGCTTTAAAAACATGTTTGTTTACATGACAGAGTTAACGCAATCAAAATGAAAAGTAATCAGTAATTTGCATTCGCTTGCATTTATTTCACAGCGACTCCATGACTATCATTCTTAGCTTGTCCAAGGGCTCTAGTTCAGCATTCGAAATCTCATCTGCTCAGAAATGCTGCTGCTCAGCTGTTTTCCTCTTCTAGTTAATTTAGTTTGGTTTGTTTTTACAAAATGCTGTGATCACTCTGGACAGACTTGTGCGAGCAGCAACGAAAACAAGGGGCTCCTAGTTTGAATTAGCTATTGTATATACCATTGTGTTCAAATTGTCGAGAGATTTCCCCTAATAAAAATACACAGGGCTGTGTGCTTTTAATTGAGTTCAAATAACGACATTTTACTGTAATATTATTTGTTCTATGCAAAATACCTGAAGCATGACAACGCATTTTTAAAGGTATGTTTAATTTTTAACAGAACAATGACTGAGTGCACTCAGTAGATATAATCAAAGTTGGCCAGTGTTTGTACATGTTGATAATTCGAATGTCTACTAACAGCTATTTCCTTGATATTGCTGTGAAATATGTAGCCAGAAGGACTAGTTTTATATGATACCCGTGTTAAAAGTGAGGCAGACAGTTACGAAGTAGTGAAAAATAAAAATGTGATATCAGCTTCTGCCATTGTTCATTGTTTGAGCAGTGTCTTTGATGACTATGCACCATTGGCACAAAAAAAGAAAAAAAAACCTAATTTATTCACCTGTCAATGCGAAGCATAAAAACTATGAAGGTCATTAAAAAAAGTAAGGCCCATTTGGTTCCAAGCAAGTAAATATTCATTAGCAAAAGTTTATATTGGTGAGCTTAGTTAGCAAAAACCTACTTCACTTTTCTACAGAATCACTGCCAACTTCTTAGTGCTTCTCGTACCGTCGCAGTGGTTTCTTTAATCAATCTCAATAAAAGATCGCCGCTTGGTAATTGAACCTGTTGCAAATGGTGATCTTAAATTTCTCACTGTCTTCAAATCGTACCTTGAGCCACTGTTTCGAGTGAAAAAAGAGGAAATAATTACACGGTGCTGACACAAGACAGCAGGGTGAGCAATTAGTGATCTCTACCAGAATATTTTATCTTCCCATCTGTTCTGATTGTAGTTTAAGGATGCATGTTGTCATGTAGGAGGCCGATTCTGGATGAAAATTAGTGACATCATCAATGTTTATCATACTTATTACTGTGGTTAGTGTTTCACAGTATATGTCAGCTGTACGTGTGGCCCACATTTTATGAAATTAAACACTAAAAATTCCATTTTTGACTTGGAAAATGGTAGCCGTCATTTTCTAACTGGAGTAAGCAAACTGCTTGAATTTTTTTCGGTTTTTGTGAAAAGAAGTGGTGGCATCACTGTGTGTTTTCTGCAATTGCGTACACTATGAAGCGTCATCATTTGTGCAATAGTGTGCGAAAACAAATCATCCCTGTTCTATCGGTAGCAGTCCAAAAACGCTCATCCACTTGATGTCCTTTAGTGTTTGAGTTGGTCGATAAGCATTTTTAGAACCTAGCTTTGTGATATCTGGGCATATCGGCTACAATTGTGCAAATTGTAGTGAGGCCAACAAGGGGAACTTTGTCTTACAGACCAGTAAGTGTTAGTCCTCAATCTATTTCAATATCCTGTCCACTTGAACAGTTTGGTTGGTTTGAATGCTTGGTGTGGTGCTCCACTCTTTTTCGTACGCATTTGTGCAGCCATTTCGGAAGTCTCAACAATGTGTTCTGACAATTGTTTCACTTCTCACAGTTCATCCCTGAACTGTGCACAACTTCTCATAAATGGGAAAAGCTAGTGATTCTTTTGCATGCAAAGTGTAAATGCAGTGTGCACCCCACAACAGGCGGGAGCAACAATATTCGCCAACATTGGTGTCTGCGTTTCCCGTCGAGCAGATGACTACTGAGCTAGAACAATCATTTTAGTACTTTTGCTGAGAAGTGGCAGATTGTGCTGTGTACATGACTCTTCAGTCTGATGTGAAAATACTTAAAGATTAAGAAATGGCCCTTACTTTGTGAATAAGCATCATAGAAAATATCATTATGCAGATTTGACTACAGTGATTATTCACTGCCTACCTTTCTAACATTGCTACCATGACTTCCAGCACTTCTAAGCTGTCTAGTGTTACTAGTGTTCCATATGTCCCTATTGTATGTGTTTATGTCATGTGCAGTGTATTGCGAGTGCTATACAGTGGTGCATAATTTTTTTTTTTTTACGAATTAGTGCTTTTCGGAGCACCAACAGGCATCCTCCATCTCGTGTGTTAGCTGATCTACAGCAGGCGAGCAAGGGCACGGGTAGCTAATTCTCTTGTCATCCGTGACAACTTTGACAGGAATATTGACTTACAGAAATTTTTTTGACTCAGGCTTTCATTATTTGCCAATTAACCTCAATTAAAGTGCCTGTCACTGCAACCCTTCTACCTCTTTTGAAACGTAAACCAACTTTCCTTTTCAACATAATCCTGCAAATGTTTTACCAGGATGCACTTGCTTACCAAAACTGTAAGTTGATATAGTTAGTCGTAAAAAGATCGAATGCACAGGTAAAAACACAGATTCTGAACACAATATCGAGAACAACGTTATATGCAGGGATACCTAGCACAACAGCAAGGGGTCATTTCTGTTTATTCAACGCGATGTGCTTCTCGCCAATTCGTTGTCAAATATATTGCGGCTCAGGCTAATCGTACTGACACTGCACTTTTTGAGAGCATGTGTGGTGAGAAAGCCAATGGGCAGCACAGTACCATGTACAGTGCAAGGGGTGGCCATTGTAAATATCGTTGTCTGACTGAACGAACCAAGAGACAAAGATGCACAATTTCAGCGGGTAATTTTATTGAACATATGGCTATCACTGTTTTTTTTTTTTTTTCATGTATTGTTCAACTCTGTGAGAGACAGTGTTCCTTGTTTACGTGTATACTGCTGCATTCACGATTGTCAATAAACAATGTAAGCTTAGCTTACTTGCTTGGTGTGTTTTTGCCAGTTGAGGCCTCTCGGTCACCTGGCGGCATAGCAGAAATATTTATAGTAACTTTAGGGTGCCATGTGCGCCAACACCACCCCGCAATAGCAGTGAATAAACGCACATAAACCTGCGGCCGCGCATCGCGATCTACCCGCACCTGCTACCAGAGCAGCCGCGATATTGCTTTAGCTAAATGATGATGATAGGTCTACCAGCGCTGTCTCTACGTTGGATAAGTTAGTTCACAACACCATTGCTACCCTTATTTTCGTTGCATTATCAAAGGTACAGTTCCCTTCTCTAAATGGTAGTGTATAGGTGTTCTGTGGAGCATTGCAGCTGAAAGTCTTCTAGAACAGCAGTTGTCGACATGTTGTAGAGCCAAGTTTCTTTTCCTTCTTTAGCAGGGTGTATCTAAATGCAGCGTGCATCAAATAAGCGTACGTTCTCGTGCCTGATCCGCCGCAACATCAGAAAAACCAGTGCCATGTGCGATGTGTCTGGGCATCAAACATATTGTGTATGTGAAGGGCGGGTCGGAGCTGTCGTAGTTTGGCATCCCGAGAAATTAGAACAGGCGTAAAGAGTGCAAAAAGAACCTGTCAGAGCAAACAAGCCTCTGGAAGACACCAGTGCAGTACACGAACTTTTTTTCGAATGCGTAATATGCTCAGAGGATATATGTGCACGTTATCTATGGAAAAAATTGGGCACCTCGTGCAGTGATGAAAAAGGCTTTTTAATATATTTTTTTTTGCTTTGAAGCAGTAAGGTTCCACTTTGGAGCAGCCATAAGTGTTTTTGGAGCAGAAAGAAATCTTAGTTTTGAGCGCGGCTATTGGTGTTTCAGGAGCAGATGCAAAATTCGCTAAACTTCTGGAGTTCAAGGCATTCCCAAAGCGCCTCATAATTATTAATCTCTACTAATAAATATATTTCACAGACAACAGTCAGAGCGAATTGCAAGAAACAAACAATAAACTGGTTGATTATATCAGGTATATATTTAAATCACCAGTATCTGTGGCAGAAATGAGATCAAACCAATAAAGCAGAGCACCACATTCTAGAAGTAACTGCAGTCCCATATAACTGTCGCCAAATGAGCAGATAATCGGAGTAGAAACCTGGAGGCTTACGAAGAAGGTTCAACTTAACTTGAGAACATTGCAGGAGCGATGGGAAGGAAAACGATAAGTGTAACCTTAAGAGAAACAATGAGAGCATAGTAGGTCAAGGAACGAATTCGTGTTATGAATACCATAGCTGAAATCAAGAAGAAATGTACATGTGCCAGGCACGTAGCGGTAGGCTGCATAACTGCAGGATAACCGCTGGTAAGCTGGCTGGACTCCAAGAGTAAGAAAACGCAAGTGAGGGAGACAGAAAATTGAGTTGGCAGATGAGATTAGGAAGTTTTTTAGTATAGCATGGCAGCAGAAAGCACAGGACTGGGTTTGTTGGTGAAACAAGAGAGAGGCATTTACCCTGCAGTGGGCATAGTCAGGCTAATGATGATGAATCGGCATGAGATGAAAGCTACGTGGCTCATTTTATCAAAGTATTCTGCATGTCAAGTTGAAAAAAAAAAAAGCTATATGAGCTACATGCTTGACATGCCGGTTCCTGTTGTATAAATAAAGTCAGGGCTGATAATACTGCATACTTGTAACTAAATAAAGTCAAGGCTGATAATACTGCATACTTGTAACTTACTAACACGATAGTAGTATCCAAACTTTTTCCAGATTCTTTAGGGCTCAAGAGTTGGGCGCACAGTTTCTTCATTCTCATTCTCTCAATGTCATTTCAGAACAGGTTTGGAGAAATCAATAACGATAATCACAGCTTGGAGCAGCATTTTTCTAATGGAGCAATTGAAGTAGCACTTCCATCACTGTTCGTGGGATACCCATTCTCTGCGGTGATGCTGTGCCAAAGATTCTTTTCGATCTGCCAGCCTACTTTAATAAAAAGCCGACGCAAGAAATGACCGCTCTTAAAGGGTACCGACACCCTTTTTTTAGAGGCGAGTTAACTTTATCATACAAATCTCCTGTGTACAGAGACGGCTCTGAGCAAGTGTGACGCTCAGTAAATGCCGATATTTTGTTTTGATGTTAAAGCCAGTTTACTCGCGGCGGACCTACTGACATCGACACTAACTTAATATCAGGGTACAGTACCAATCCTGGCGACAGCAGTCCGCAGTCTGGCTAGTTGTGAAGACTTCAACCATTAAAACACAAAAAAATGGCAGCGTGCGCGTTGCCTTCTATATATATATATATATATATATATATATATATATATATATATATATATATATATATATATATATATATATATATATATATATATATGTAACGGATGAGACATGGCGTCAGTCAGAACACCAGTTTATTCTGACCCTTCGTCTTCCTCCTCTTTCTTCCCCACATTCACTTGTGAAGCGTCACACGTTTCCCCCTCCCCCCGAGAGAGCGTCAACTTATTGGGACAATAGTAGCGACGTAGTTTGTTGACGTGCACAATATCAGTAGTTCTGCTTAACGGAGCTACACATCGGTCGATCTCATAGTTCACAGGAGAGACTCTGTGAAGAATTGTGTAAGGTCCTTCTATGACTGAACTGAGCTTTCCTTTTTTCGGGTGCCAAGGTGTTTCGTAGAGGACCAATTCACCAGGTTGGAGATCTTGTGGTAGGAATTTTTTGTCGTAGATTATCTTCTTCTTCTCATGCTTCAGAACTGCACCTACGCCTATGTTAGATGCGTCGCAATAAAGAATGCATGGTTTCTCGCAAGAAAAAATTCGTAAAATGGGGTTCTTTGGTCAGACAGTATTTCATGTTCTCAAAGGCTTGTTCACATGAGGAATCCCATTCCCATGGTGTGTCCTTCTTCAACAGCTTCGTAAGTGGGAAAACTATGTCACTGAAGTGCGGTATAAACTGGCGGTAAACGTTGGTGGTGCCTAAAAAACGCTGAAGCTCTTTCGGGGATTTCGGTCTTGGGAATCGCAAAACAGCTTCTATGTTTCTTCGTATAGGCGACACTGTACCGTGCGACACTCTGTGACCCAGATATTCAATAGAATCTTGGGCAAAATGGCATTTCTTCAATTTAAGTTTTATATTCTCCATTTTTAGGGCATGCAAGAGAGCTTGGAGGTGCTGTAGGTGCTCAGTAAATGTGTCGGAGAAGACTACGATATCATCAAAATAATTAACGACATTCTTTAAGTTATGTTTTCTGATAACTGATTTCACAGCTCTTTCGAATGTAGCAGGAGCATTTTTCAAACCGAAAGGCATAACAAGCCACTCATAATGGCCATTCGGCGTGACAAAAGCTGTTTTTGGGATGTCCTCTGGGTTCACTTTGACATGCCAATAGCCTGATGAGATAACCAATGTCGAAAAATATTTCGATTTTCCCAGGTAGTCTAGAACATCGTCTATACGCGGAATAGGTTGGTAGTCAGGCACAGTGACAGAGTTAAGCTTTCGATAATCAATGCATAAACGTGTGCGTCCTTCACCTTTTTTCTCTGCAAAAATGACTGGAGCCGCGTATGGGGAAAAAGATGGACGCACTACACCTTGCTTGAGAAGTAAGTCCACTTGCTTGACAATTTCCTCTTTGTCTGCCAGGGAGCATCGATACGGTGGTCTGTGGATAGGCACGTTGTTGCTGAGGGCAATGCAGTGTCGTTCCTCTGCGATACATCCGAAGTCCACCTGAGACTTTGAGAAAATGTCTTCGTAATTGTGAAGCACCTCCCTCAAAGCAGCTTGTTGCGATGGCGGAAGGTGCGTGACATCAACGGCTTGGAGAGGGGTTGAATCGGCGCTGAAGACACACTTTTGTGTTTGAAAGGAATTTTGCAAAGCTTTGTTGTCTTGAAACAAAGTCATTGTGTTTAAATCCAGTGATAGGTTGAAAAAGGAGGCGTTGTCCAGGCCTAGCAAGAATTCAGTCTTCATGCCTGGTAGAATGTGTGCTTGGACTGCCCGCTTTAACTTCCCTATTTCCAACTGTATGCGTACGCGGCCCAAAGTTTTTGTGGTTGAGGTGACTTGTTGGACACTAATGCATGAATCCTTGAGCAACTGCAGCTTGAGTTTTTTGAACACAACTTCATTGATACAGGTAATAGTCACTCCTGTATCCAGAGTTGCGTTCACCATGTGTCCGTTCACAAGTGCACCAAAACGTATTAATGAGCCTTTGGGCCGCCCTCTTCGTTTCCCTGGTTGTCAGTTAGAGCAGACACCATTTCAAGATGAGGGCACTCATTGTGCCAGTAAAACTGATTTGGCAAACCAGCAGATGCACAATGTCGGCACTCACTGTGAGGGGTGCGCATCAATCTTGTAGGGAGCCATGGTCGCGTAGAATGAGGCTCTCGACGCATGAGCTGCCGTTTTGACGAGTGTTGGGAAGCATCTCTGTGGACAGAGTCTTCCGCTTGAAGCGCAGCAGCAAGCCACTTGGCTGGGGTGGTGAGCGTCAATCCAGCGAGGCGCCTTTCGATCTCTTCAGGTACACCATCAGTCAATCCTGATACTATGTGAACGTCTTTTAAGTCTGCGAGGCGACCAAGGTGTGTCTTCTTTCCGTAGTAGTGCCTGATGCGCTGTTCTCTTTTGAGCCTGCAGTGTATGAATTGGCGGAAAGGCTCGCTAACAGGTGTAGAAAATCGTGATATCATGCTTGTTTTGATGCCTTCCCACGTATCTTCTGCGTCGAAAATCTCGGTGAGGTACCACCGGAATGCCTCACCTTCCAGGTACTCGCTGATGCAGTCGATGCGATCTCGTTCGGACCAGCTGACGTTGCTCGTCTTCGTTTCGAAGAGGTGCAACCACTTGTCAAGAGGGACGTCGTCTTCAGCTCCGGTGTATTTCGGCAGGCTGATCATCTTCTTTGGTGGGCTCATGATGTTGCTGCGGTAGATCCTGTCGACTTAGTGTAACGGATGAGACATGGCGTCAGTCAGAACACCAGTTTATTCTGAACCTTCGTCTTCCTCCTCTTTCTTCCCCACATTCACTTGTGAAGCGTCACATATATACAAAGTTTGGAAGTTCATGTTAGTATAACTCATCCCCTGATGAAGGGAGGACCCCTCCCGAAACTGTTGAGAAATAAATATATTTATCCTTGTTGACAACGCTCCCGTTGTGCCATATCCCATACCTTCAAGAAGACTAACTGGCCCATTTAATTATTACTCCCACTATATATATATATATATATAGTATATGACATGACACTTCCTACGTGAGTGTCTTCTCCCTTTATCAGTTACTTCATTACTTCAACTACTCCTGCTTTAAGAGGCATTCTTCAAAGCAGGACAAGACAAAATATTTGGGGGGAGGGGGTACAACACTTTATATATATATATATATATATATATATATATATATATATATATATATATATATATAAAGTGTTGTACCCCTTCCCTCCAAATATTTTTTCTGGTCCTGCTTTGAAGAACGCCTCTTAAAGCAGGAGTAGTTGAAGCAACTGAGAAAGGGAGAAGACGCTCACGTAGGAAGTGTCATGTCTTAGATGTGCAACAAAATATGTGAAAGAGCAATATGCCTTAGTCACGTTAACAGTAAGCTTTATAATTGGTCTGATCGCTTCGGTTGCGTCTGCTCAGCATATTGGAGCGAAGGCTGTTTTCGTACACATGCATCATGAATCGAAACAAAAAGCGCCAATTTCTACCAAAACTTTCTGCTGCGCCAAAGCAAGCGCTGGACAAGCTACATGATTGATGCATTCACCGAACACTCGCGCTTGGCGAGCCATTTTTTTTTCCACAGCAATTCTTCATTTCTAGACGGTCCTTAGTGACATGTTCTTACAGTTACACGAGTGAGCACAAGGACAACAGCTCTTGGAACATGCATTTAAATAACCAAAACACAAGCACTTGAAAATAAAAAAAAGAAAGGACAGCATGACTGTTTCAATGCTGTCAACTAAGCCTTTGGCATAAGCCACAAGTGACTCATATGTCATAGTGTGCCACATTACAGTGTAAGCTGGCACGTATCGAGAAACAAAGTACACGCATTGATGGATGATCAATACTGATAATTAATGATTTTTCTTGTTCATGTACTTGTGTCAAGCTGTCTAATGTCCAATCTGGAAGCTCTTCTGTTATCCCTGTGCAATGCATTGGCTGCACAGCCGCTGAGACCAGAAGACACTGGATCAAGTCTATGCTTAAGCAGAAACACTCTCCGGGCAGATGCTCTAGCTACAACAAGCTGAATCTATAGAGACTGCATGGGCCAGGTGGCTGCATTGTCATTCCCGTATCAGGCATCAACATGGCCAAACGCAATGGTGTATAAAGGCTACGGTGCAAATATTATTGCACTTTTGCAACGCCTATTTCACAGGAAGGGTGAAAATTTAACTCCACAGACAGTGAGTATGGTACTTAATTTCAGCCATTGCAATACAGTGGTTGCTGCAATCCCCATGTGGACTTTGACACTTTGTCCAATCCAACTCGAGTAAGTCAGTGAGCAAATGCATTTTAAAAGCTATAGGGTAGTCATGAATCACTACTACTGTCAGCATCCTTCAAGGTCAAAAAAGCAAGTGCTAAGCACACATGCACTGCCATGCTTCGAGATGCCTTTTGGTTGGGCACACTAATCAGGCAGAAGCTGCATTGTCTTTTGCATTGCAACGGTAGGACTCAGTTTCAAGAATTTGGCCAGTATCAGATCTGGACTGGAATACAGTCAATTCATCATTACCACTGTATCAAGGTGAGTCAACAGATCCTCATTGTCATGGTTGTATTAAGATGTAATTCTCCTGGGGCTGTTTTAGCCAAAGAAAACTGTTCAATTAGTTGGTTAGAATAAATTTTGCAAGAAAATAAACAAGAGGATTAGTAGAAATATGACATCCTGAAAGATAAATGAAGAAGTGGCCTTTCATAGCAAGAGCATCTGCCCACCAATACGACACGGCACCAACAGGCGAGGAAGTCTGTGACGACTCTCAAAACACGTGCATGCACGAAAACACTCTCAACTGGCATCTGATACCATGTGTAGTTTACCCACCTTGGCGAAAAGAAAGAAAACAAAAATGGCATGCCTTGCAGCCACAAGCACTGATTGCTGCCACTTGGTATCCTGCTTTCTTCACCACTGCCCTGGAATGCTGTTATTTCGCCGCCACAGTGAACAGCAAACATCCACGCACACTGCCTACAGTGAACACATTCTGGCATGTAAATATGCATTCCTTGCTCTATGTACTAGCACTAATCATATCTGCAAAGCAGCGAGTGCTTTTTAAGAGCAAGCGTATCCAGACCAATGAAAGATCGTATGACCTGTCAATGATTGATTTGTGCATTCTTCAGGAAGGCTGTTTAGTCACTGCTCGAAAGCAGTGTAGATTCTGGAAATTAATGCACAATAATTTCGCTACACTGTGGGCTAATAATGACAGAACCATAACAATTCATGAAATGCTGAATCTGAGATGCGACTGAACACTTCCACAGCCTTGGTGGTGTTCAGTGCCACCTAACGCTAGGCACTGCTGCCTTTGGGCATCACTTGACTGAGCTTAGCTGCTGCTACTATAGTCGGCCAAGTCAAAGTACCTGAACCAAGGCGCATCTTGGAGTCAGACGACCTCAGCCCTGTTTTATTTCTTTTTCTTTTTTATGCCATAGCAGTGTACTGCACAGACACATTCTGAGCAATTCTGAGCAGTGCACCTTCAGAGTGCTTTTTAAAGGGGCCCTGAAACACTTTTTCAAGTAACTATGGAATGAATTCACTGGAAGAGCTTATTGCCTCACGAAATCAACGCCGCAGAAATTTTAAGAATCCGTCCAGTACGAGTGGAGTTATAAAGGTTTGTCACATGCTGCAATTGAATTATCTCTCCTCTCGTCCCGCAAAAGCACTGGAAGCTAAGCAGGAAAGAACGGCAAAGCCACAGATAAACGTCGCGTAGGCTTCGTGACCTTGAGCACCTTTTATTGTTTTGTTTTCTTCGAATGCGCGGTTTTTGCAGTGTGATCGGGCGCGCATGCATGGACAAGTAGCGGCCTCCCACGGCGATCTTTGTAACGAGTGAGTGCGCCATACTCAAATCAGCCAATGACTGATACATGGGCTTGCTACGTGTGATTTTTGGGCATATTCTTTGATTCGTTGACAGAAGAGAAAGCAATTTTTGGCTGACTTTAATAATTTATTGTGAATTCCAGGCCACGTGCTGTGCTATAATACCGTATCTACTCGATTCTACTGCGCCCTCGATTGTAACGCACACTTGATTTGATTGAAGAAAAAAAAAAAAGACATCGATTGCAATGCGCACCCATTTTTCTCGCTGGCCCGCACGATCACACCACTAGAAAAAAATGACTCCTTTCGGGAGCGTCTTCCATTTAGATATGAGGTATGGGAGAAGCTTGTGCCCATCTGACGTGTAACAGAGCATTGCCGTCACTGAATTTTACCGTGGACCGATGTCAGCACGCGAACTTTCTTCGCACCCTTATTCTCGACGGTTGTGATGCCACGCTTGTCGAAGTAAAGAGGCGTCTGATCGGCATTGCCGATTTGCCCAAGCAGGTAGCCGTTGTTTTGCCGCAAGTTTAGGACGAACCTCTGAAAACTGTGAAGCTTTTCATCGTACTCCTCCGCAAAACTTTTCGCATATGACCATTCACCTTCGGAGGGAAAAGCCTTTTCTCTTCATAAAGTTAGTTAGCCAGCACCTGCTCGCTTTAAACTGGCTCCACATTAGACCTTTTTCTAAAGCTAACTGCATAGCCCGCACTTGCAACAGTTCTGTCGTCACAGGCCGCTGTGCCGCTCGCTGCTCAAGCACATACTCGCCGAACAGCTCTTCAATTTGACGAAACCGACCCTGCTGTAGTCTATTGAAGCCTTTGCGTAAAGCTTTGCTGTCGACATTCTTCTGCTTTTGTTTTGCCAGTCCCGCACGCACGTTTCGGGAACTCCGAACTACCGCGATGCGGCGCGATTTCCGTCCGTTTCTGCACAGGCGATGATTTTTTTTTTAAAAGCGGCATCATGATGCACTCGAGTTTTTGGAGTCGGCACTTCCATGCCGTCGATGCTAATGCACTACAAGATGACGAACTCCTCAGCACACGTACGAAGTGCCACACGTGGGAAACACATAGGCATAAATGGCCGACGCGCCATGTCGATGCACGTAGGGGGCGGCCATTTTGGAAATGCCGATGGCAATAGAATGACCGTACTAATTTTTTTCGTACTCGATTCTAACACGCATGGGATTTATGAACTCGCTTAACTGGAAAAAAGGTGCGCGTTAGATTCGAGTAATTACGGTATTTGGATTGCGTGTTGTCAGGAGCCTCTACTACTGATGGGCAGCGTTTTTTGACCATGCTTAAAAAGTGTTGCAGGGCCCCTTTACTGCTCTCTTACGCTCACAGCGAGTGCAACTTAGACGATGCACTCTCTGCGACCAACTAAACACCGAGCAAAAGAGCACCGCGGGCTGATGCTGTATGCACGAGCAGCTGCAATAACATCCTGTTGCTCTTGAAAGCTGTGATGTTTACTTGTATTGCAAAAATATTCACCTTCATCGAAGCCACAACAGCGAGTCACTTCCTCGTGCAGCAATTGAGATGACTTCCTGCCTAACACACAGTAGGACAGTCAGAGTGTTTCGCAGCAACACTCTATTACACATATTTCTGATGCTACACATGCCTCAGCAGCACATAAAAGGATTATGTTTGAATCACAACAGCTATCATGGGGCCTGAATGTACTATGTGTCAAATGGTAGAACACTTTTTGAGTGCACACATAGCTTCAACTGCTTGCAATGTTGGTACAGGAAACAGATGTTTGACGTATGAGTGTATATATCTAGTGTCATGATAATAAAAATAGGGATCAAACATCATTGCAATATCATTGGAGCGAAATGAGTCTGTAGGAAATAAGCACAAGAAGCACTTCTAGAAAAGAAAAGAGGGGCATTTTTGACACAGACACAAAAGAATCACGTAAAGTGACATCTCCTTGTACAACATGAAGTACTCAAGAATCAAGAAAAAAGACAATCAAAAATATGTGCACATGCAACTATGGTGTTGATTCGAAAAAGCCATTACTTGACAGGAGACAAGTAGTTATATACACACGGTTGACATGCAAAGAGCACAACCACGAAAATGAACCAGTACCATGGGCACAACGTGCACCCGAGTAGAGGTTACATGTAAGGAAGCAAGCAAGCACTAGGGCCAGTTAAAAGCGTCCCATGCTTAAATAACCACTGCATCGGCACAACAAAGACAAAAAAAGTGACAAAATACTAGCAATGTTCATCGTTACGTCTCTTGTCTCTCATCAAATGTTAACACTCCAATGCGTATTGACTGATTAGTCCACTGACAAGTTCGGCAAAAGTGTTGTGGCAAGGCAATTCAATAAGGAAGACATTTTTTTAATTAGTAGCTGTACTGGGCTTAATACACGAAGGCTTTGCAGGCACTGCTTTTAATGAGCTTACACCCTTTGTAGAGTCTTCACTGCCACCAAATTTTACTGGTACTGACTCTTCAACAATTAATGTTATGTGTGGACATTTCGGATCCAGTGCTAAGCATCAATAACATCTGTAAGCAGTGGCGCACCAATTCCGCCCATACTAGAACACGCTGACACTGAGAAGTGATATGAGAGAAACACTGTATTTTACTTTGGCACAAATTTCAGATATAGCTGCCACAATTTCAACCAACTTTACAACCAGCAAAGAGCACTTGGTAAACTAGGAATACAGAATGACTCCCAAGCAGTTTGAAGTACTGTTGGATGATATTGAGCATAAGCAAAATTATGCATACAATGGTGTGGACAGCCATTTGATTTGGCATGAATAATTGAACCCTGAAAGGCACATAATTTGAAATAAGAGACACAATGGAATGTTTCCTAAGTTTATAAACATGATTCCCCCTGGGTTTCATTAAAGCACCACCATTGGAGACACATCTAGCAAGTCTACTTGAGCAACAATACATATATTTTGTCATTGAAGAGGCATGAGAAAGTTCATTTTACTAAGCTCTTGGGAAACATAACAAAAACAAAGTTTTAGTCAGTGAAGGCCTTGAACAAGGCTGATGATCTCAGTGCCTTCACTTGTATGCTCTCAAATACGACATTTCCATACATTGAAAGTAGATTTTCAAAAAAGAAATGCAAGAAAAACAGCATTCTCGTGTGTGTCTCCCTCCTTTTATGACCAGAGCAATGTTTAGCCACAACCAAAACCATCCAGTTCAAACAATGCGACTCCTCCAGCACCTTACTGCCAAGCAATACTGCCAGTATACTATCCAATGCCTCACAGTACAATTTCCTTGATCACTTGACGACTCACACCAAACAAGCTAAAGACTGGCCTTGTGGTGCAATTGACTCGTGTGCCAAGTATGAGCACCACACAGGAATATAGCACAGATTAAATTAAAGATTGAACACAGAAAAAAACATTAATGCTGCTCCAGTTAAAAGAAAGCAGCATGGATAAAACAACTACGAAAACAACAGGATTGACTGCTGTTCCAGTTGCTGCATGCTTGTGCCACTGGGCCTAGAGATCAGTACGCAGGTTAAACTGGCTAGATTCCAATACCAAAGGTAGAAGTAGACTTTCGTGTTTCGGAGCAGCTCAGGGAGCAGAAATACTACTGTTTTAAAGCAGCTTTGGTGCAGCACAATGGGAGCTTTGGAGCAGGTTAAAAGCACCAAAAGGTGTATTTTGGAGCAATGCAAGGTAGTGTTGAAGCAGCTTTCTAGGGTCAGACATCTTCGTCAATAAAACTATTTCTGCTAAAAAAATTTTAATGGTTTTTCACTAAATATGCACTACAAATAGATTGCAAGACTTAATTACCACCTACAAGTGTTTGTGAATGTGTACATAGCATGTGCCTGCATGTGTGTTCCCATCATCAAACATCACAGCTGATGGAGCAATAACCTGGAGAAAACAAGGAACAAACGATGTTTATCTTTTGTTTTCATGACTGCAGCGCACTTCGCTTGGCAAAAGCAAGTTATCCCCACGCTAATCGAACACACTGTCCTGCTCATCTGTGCTCGGTCTGGAGTGAAGTGGGGACGACCAGTTCACGCCACAAATCCATGCATATGGTTCAGCAAGCCGCCCGGCAGTGAAGAGGTAAGAAACAGAGGCTCTGGGCTGCACACAGCCAACCAGGACATGATTGAGCCGACAAGACCGCAGCATGTTTCAATGAAACTGTTAGTTCTAGAGGCAGAGAAGCGCACATATGTATCGCAGACAGCCGGCGGTGTCCGTTCTGTCGCTATCTCAGTCGCTGCACATTTCGGACTCTGTAAAAGCTTCAAAATGCTCCTTGGCGCCGCCAATAGTGTGAGAATGCCAGCCCAGTATGTTTTCCAGATTTTGGCAAAATAGAAGAAATTTGCTTTGGGCAACATCTGCTGCGATTCTTTACTGGTGGCTATGGCAAACGTCAGGAGAGACATTTGTACTTGTAAATGCACACTGCTGTTTAGTGCATGATCATGCTACGTTGTCAGCTGGTACAAATTATCGAGGTTTAAATGTATTTCATGATAATACATAGCTGGTCTTATTGGTGCCGCACCTTTAGTGGGGAAAAAACAGCGATAATAGCAATGAGACGGGCACTAGCAAGCCCCATGAATACTACAAGATAACTTAAGCGAAGTCGGCCACAGTATAGCGCTATGAAACCGAGTGGCTGAATACTTACTTGCTCTTTAAAATATTGAGCCCTGCTGCTTATATGCAGATGCCAAAGGTGAACAAACTGCCTCTGCCGACATCCTCAGGCCTTGCACAAACTATAAGAGGATGCCTCGCGAATTGGGTTTAATAAGGCTTCACTAAGCAGCACCAGCTGTTCTGCTGGAAGAAGGCCAGTCATGAGTTCCTCCACTTGACTGGTAGACACTTTTTAAAGCGGTGTTTTCATTTTCCAAATGTCGTTATTTGCTTAATCTCGAACAACTGTGGCCCTAATAACCGTCTTTCTTAGCTTTTTATTAGTCAAGAGTAATTTTTGCTGAAGCCTCGTTGATTTCGTATTCTCTTTTTTTTTCTTCTTCTACCATGCTCACTGATTCTACCTTGTGCTCTTTCATGGTGGGCATAGGTATTCCCAAGACAGCGCGAAACACTTGGTGCTCCTCCACACGTCCTGAATCTTCAGGGATAATGTTGCTATCGAAATGGAAGGGAATAAGCTGCTACGACAGCCCGTGCTTATTTTTAGGTGATCAACATAACTGAGAAGAGCCGATATTATTTGCAAGTTTGCGAGTTTCATCTTGGCTTCCCAAACCATGTTTGCTGTATCCACATGGGGGAACATGTTTCCCCCTAGAACTGAGGACAATGGGAAAGTCTTTTGTTACCACCACTGCCTTGTCGATTTCGACAATACCTTTGTTTCAAACAAGTTTGAAAAAGAAACAACTTCCTGGATAAGCGTGACATTCCAGGATTGGAACATTGGTTTTGCAATGCAGTGAGTTAAATGCTACTTCTGGACACAACTGTGGATTGGAGAGGATGCCAGTAGCTTCTTCAATATCGCTGTTCTCCGCGTTAACGTCAGACTCATCGCCACCACTCGCCATAACACGGCCCTCAAAATTGACGGTTTTTCAAGTTTCGGGGGCTAAAATGAGGAAGCGTTATTATATAAACCATCAACTGACTTTGTTGTGTGTGTATGTGGGCTCCGCTCACAATTACAGGACACATGATGCACATATTTTATTGAATGGGGAAAAACTGCAGCCCTATAACCACTGTTTTGAACAGTGACGTCATTGTAGTCGTCTGCTAGTACTGCTCTTCAGTCCGTTGGTTTCGGTTTCGCTGCAGAATTCAGGAGAATTTCATTACGTCGTAGTTATTACTAGAGGCTACTTTTCTGTAATGTCAAAATGGAAATGGGTTTTTCGCACCGAAAAATTCAATTCTTCCATTTGACTCAACTGCCCAACTCGACTAATTAAAAAAGCTAACTAATTTAACTTTCCTAATTACCATTCTAATGTGTGCCTTCAACCTTCTTAAGATGTGTCTGCCGCTACAGAAAAAGCAACTGTGAAGACAGCGAGCAAATAGTGTCTTTCGCTGATTTTTAAACAATATCGGACATACTTATTGAAACACCCAATATATATATATATATATATATATATATATATATATATATATATATATATATATATATATATACATACAAAATAAGTAGTATATGGAATGTAAGCGTACACATAAAGAAAATGTCTTTTTGAGTAACAGACTGTTCTTTACACACACACACACACACACACACACATAAGTGTGTGTGTGTGTGTGTGCGTGCATGTGTTTGTGAAAAGAACAGTCTGTTACACGAAAATACATTTTCTTTATGTGTATGCTTGCATTCCATATACTACTTATTTCGTATAAGAGCCGTGTAAATCCGCAATTTTCGTCATCCTGTGACTTCCAATTCTCAATGCGACCATGGGGCTGGGCTCCCTCCCCCCATGTTGTGAATTTCATAAGCATGAAAGGAGAAGGAAGGGAATAAGCAGTCTATTGGTTGTGATTGAGAGCCTGAGCCAAGCCCTATATAAATAAATTATATATATATATATATATAAATAAATTATATATATATATATATATATATATATATGAAGAGAAAAAACACACCTTAGCGGTTATCTTAATTTTATTACCAACGGTTTTGACTGGTCCACCAGTCAATTAAGACAACCGCTAAGTTGTGTTTCTTCTCTTCCAAAGTATGTTCGGCACATAGAAAAAACAATATATATATATATATATATATATATATATATATATATACATATCTAAAGAGTAATTATTCAATAAGCGAGTTAGTCTTTGTGAAGGTATGGGATATGGCAAACGGGAGCGTTGTCAACCAGGATAAATATATTTCTCAACAGCTTCGGGAGGGGTCCTCCCTTCGTCAGAGGATGAGTTATACAAACATAGAGACGTTCAAACTTCGTTGCTGCTGTGCCCCTCTTGCCTTGAAAGATGTTTGCGAGAGTGAGAGAGAACTAAAGAAATAAACAAACAAAAAAGAAACAAGACAGTGTGAACGCTGAGCTCACAACCAGACTGTGCACATACAAATGTCGGTGTAAGTCCACATCTGGTTCTCATCCTGTGCTGGCGGGAGGAAGGACCCCTCTCGAAACTGTTGGGAAATAATATTTTTAACCTTGTTGACAACGCTCCCGTTGTGCCATATATATATATATATATATATATATATATATATATATATATATATATATATATATATATATATATATAAGGGAAAGAAGTGTATACCTAAGGGGTAGTTTTCCCGTGTTTGAACACAATATTAATGAGATCTAACAGACAGTAATGCTAAGAAATGTACAGGGAAAGTTATTAGAACAAATGGAATGTAAATAGGAAGGAAGAAAAGTGGATGAAAAAAATAACCAGCTGTGTGTATATATATATATATATATATATATATATATATATATATATATATATATATATATATATATATATATATAAGTTACTTCACCGCTACTTCGGTCCCTATAGAGTACTACGGCGCCTCACAGATGTCAACTACGAAATTCTGCTTGAAGACACAGCTCAGCGATCTCGATGTTCCCAGCAGCCCAACATTGTTCATGTGTCACGGATGAAGCCACACTACCCCCGAGCCACCTGACACTGCTTCTTCACTCCCCGCATTAGGAGGCGCACCTTCTTTTCTTCCGTCATTGAAGAGTCGGCTCGCCTGAACAGCCGCGTCATGTCCTCAACGAACACGGCAACACTCTCGTTCGGACGCTGGTTTCGGGAATTGAGGAGCCGTTCCGCTTGCTCCTTTCGGTCAGAGCTTCGGAAAGTATTTCGCAACTGGTTGCAAAACTCTGGCCAGGTTGTCATAGTGGCTTCATGGTTTTCGAACCAAGTGCGCGCAGAGTCCTCGAGATAAAAGTAGACGTACCGAAGCTTTTGCTGCTCGTTCCACTCGTTGACGCTGCCGCAACGGTTGTAGTCGTCGAGCCAGTCGTCGACGTCCTCATAAGGATCACCGTGGAATGGCTTCGGAGTACGCGGGACGTTGAAGAACCATGGAGGAGGCAGCGTTGATGTTTCTTGGGTTTGCGTTCCCGCACTAGCCATAGTACTGCCGAATTGAGGAAATGGTCCGAATTCAGGAGGTAGGCCTAGTTGTCGCCTGCTACGCCGTAGGTCAGCTGGTTCTTTCAAGTCGCGGCTAGTGTCGGGACCTTGCTGCTGATTGCAGTGCATACAACACTACCCAGCACCTCCACCAGAAAATGTCACGTGATCACAGAACGACCACAACGTCTGTTCACAGGAGCAGCACTGGACGTCGAGCCGAACCGAACGTTAGAGCACGAGCACACACCACCCGTCCTCTTCTTCTTCCACACCATGGCACATACTCGGATTGGCATGGCTAAACCTCGTTCCATGCCTGTGGCATTATATATATATATATATATATATATATATATATATATATATATATATATATATATATAGAGAGAGAGAGAGAGAGAGAGAGAGAGAGAGAGGCTTGTATACGAGGGACTAAAGGTCAGCTGCCAGCTCGTAGTAAGTTCACATGCAACATGACGCCAAACAGGCTTATAAGAGTGTGCCACTTTTGCTGCCATGGCTACTGGTGGCACTGACACTCCCACGTTTAATTCACATATATACCCAATAAAGTGGCTGGAGGGATAGCCGCAGTAGCTCGGTGGTAGAGCATTGAATGCGTTATTTGAAGGTCGCAGGTTCGGTTCCTGCCCACAGCAAGTTATCTTTTCTCCTACTTTTCTTTCTTCACATTTACATTATTATGATTCGGTCTAATAACTTTTTCTGTACTTCTTTTGGAATTATTGTCTGTTAGATCTTATTATTACTGTGTCAAAACACAGAAAAATAAGCCCTTAAATATACAATTCTTTCTCTAATACATACATACATACATACATACATACATATATATATATATATATAGTCAGGTAAATTCTCCGTGAGCAGTCACACGTGGTTTATTTCGACGTTTCAGCCAGACTCTGGCTGAAATGTCGAAATAAACCACGTTGTGACTGCTCGTGGAGGATCTACGTGACTACTTGCAACGCTACAGCTACTCAAGCGCCATGCCTGCCTATATATATATATATATATATATATATATATTATAAGGAATAAAGGACATGGAGACTGCATCCTATCGTGGGCCAGTTATTGTATTCTCGTCTTCGTCCTCCTCTGCCTCGCTTAGCTACTTGCGCCCGAGCCCCAGCGTCTTTCTTGGTTATGACACTCGGCCATGACTGCCAACGCGCACAGCTGACGGCAATGTTTCTCATGGGCGGGCTTGGCTACATCTTGGTGGTTGGTCAGGACCACACTGCAACATGGTGTGACGATCTGCGGGAAGCGTCTGTGGTGGGCGGTACTGGCTGTGCCCGAGAGGTTGTTGTTTTGCATGCCACAATACGTCTGCAAAAGTGTCGAGGACTCAGGCGGCTGACATCGGCTGCCCCATTGTGGCAGCTGCTCTCGGTCATGCCGCAATTCAGTCCAGGTAGCTGCCAGGAGTACATCTGGAGGTTGATGCTGGCTGCATTGCGGAGGTGGCCTCGGCCACGCTACAATTGAGTGCTAGAGTCTGCCACAAGTGTATCAGGAGGTCCAGACTGGCTGCATCGCTGTGGTCGGTCTCGGCTATGCAGGGACTCTTTGTCGGCAGCTTCTATATATACACCTGACAGCAGGCTTCGGACAGGCTGCGGTATCAGCGGTAGACGTAGAACGCCAGTCGAGGGTTGGCAAAACAGCCTCTCAGAAGGCACACGGGGTGTCTTGGCTGATGTCGAGAGTGGCCACGCAACTTCTGCGATGTGTGGCGAAGAACGTAATTCACAGCCGGTCTTGATATCTGCGGCGAGACATTCTGTGGAGTTGTCGCAGTGGCTGCTGTCTGTATCTTGAGCTCCGACTTTGTGCTCATGATCTTGGTCAGTGAGCCCAGTGACAAGCACAATCACTGAAGGGGCGTCAAAGATGAAAGAAGTTGGTGTTTGCACTTGCCCCAGTAAAGGCGATTCTGGGGCTGACTCCTCCAACTGCGCTGTATGTAGAATGGCCTCAACCTCTTCCAGTGGCCGACAAGCTTCCTATCGCAGGGCTGGAGGGCTTGAAGCACCTTCCAGCTGGTACTTCACGTGGCCTCAGTGTTTGAAAGTGACCTCCGTAATTGAAAGTTGGTGAAGAGAATTGCAGCACAGTTGAGATCATTACCTGCAGCTGTTTCATGGGAGCAACGCCCTTCACAAGGTTAGTCTTAGGTAGCGGCCTCTGGCCGCGATAAACTTGCTACGGGTCCCGACAAGAAGTCTGACTGCTGGAGTGGTAAACTGCAGCGCACAGCTGCGGTCTCGAAGCGGACCGCTTCTGGAGCTTTATCCTTATTCGCAGTCAGGGTAGACTGGGCGGTAGCAGTGAGGTGGTAGTCGGTTGGTCCAAAGGCCACTATGAGCTTATTGCTTCACTCCATCCAGGACTCACACCTTCATACTGGTGCCACACTTCTGCACTTCCCCAACGGCAGTCTATGGCCACGGTCCATGCCTGAGGCTACGTCCAGGCCTCACGCACGGCTAGCACATAGACGGTTGCCCCCAGCTGTCGGCACCGTTCCGCAACCTGTCAAATTCCGGCAGTTCATCGATGGACGACGATGGTGGGCCAGCATGTGAGAAAGCAAAGATCGCCGCGGCGAAGCAGCTCAGCTGTTGTAGGAGCTGCATGAGGGCGCACCTGAGCGTTCCTCGAGTGAGATGATTTTATGGTCTTGTGAGTCTACTGCGCCCAGCACGGGGTTGGCTGCGCATGATTCCAGCAAGATAGTAAGAAGTGACATAGGTCGACGCTGTTAAGGCGCTGATCGTGGCACGGAGTCGCGCGATGGTACGTCGAAGCTGCATGGCGCTGTCAGATCCGAATGATAGGACCTTGCACCCCTTATCGCATGAAGGCAGAAGCAAGGTTCTTGACAGGTCGTACCCTGGAACCACTGAAGAGACCTTGATGCCGTCTGCGGATGATTCGGTGGGTAGCTGCAGCAGCTGTTGGGTTGTGAAGTCCATGATCGAGGAAGCGTGGACGATGTTCCTGATGGAGAGACCCACGCTGTCGACAACCCACGAGGAGACGGACAGGTAGCTCTAGCCGTAAAGTTTATTTTCTGGGCTGTGCTGCTGTGAGGAATAAGGAACAGAGAGGCAGCACCCGATCCTGGGCCAGATGTTCTATTCTCGGTTTTATCCTCCTCTTCCTTGCTTAGCTGCTCACGCCGAGCCCAAAGACTCCTTTCTTGGTCATTACAATATCTATATTGTAATGATATATATATATAAGTGTAAGTGCAGTCACCGACTCTTCTTTATCGATTGGACGGGCCATCATCATTTGTATAATTTCCTCATGTGTAGATATTATTATCAGTGTGTGCCAGCTCGAGCTCGTCTCGAATAAAGCTCTTCCTCATAAGTTGTGCTGGTGCAAAAGAAAGACGGAACGGTAGGTTTTTGCGTTGATTACCGGGCATTGAACAAAATAACGCGCAAAAATGTTTACCCTCTCCCACAAATTGATGACGCACTAGATTCGTTGCATGGCGCAGAGTATTTTTCGAGCCTTGACCTGCGATCGGGCTACTGGCAAATACCAGTGTCCGAATCTGACAAAAAGAAGACGGCATTTACCACCCCAGATGGGCTACATGAATTTAACGTAATGCCTTTCGAACTTTGTAATGCGCCTGCTACCTTCGAACGTATGATCAACAGTGTACTGCGTGGTAACAATAAGGGTTTGGAGGTCTGATTTAACGGAGTAATGAAAGCAGGCCCTTCAGAAAAACGAACAAGGCCTGGAATGATCAGAATGCCTCGATATACCGTGTGGCCATAAAGTAGTAGAAGCACGTCGCCATCCACAATGTTGCTGCAATCAACGCTAATTACTTGTTCTCGGGATGGCCAAAGAACATAGTCCGAAGTGGTGACGAGACGAATGCGGTGTTCGGGTTCCGATACAGAAGAGTCGGTGTGATAGAAGTGGATAAGGTGCTGACGACAAGATATAGATGCGCGTGCAGTCGGCAGAAAATCCCACCCCAAAATGAGTTCGTGGGTGCACTCACGAAGAACTGCAACAGCAATATGATGACGAATACAGTCTATGAAAACACGAACTGTACACTGGGCGAGTGGACGACAAATGGCGTTCGTCGCAGCACGGAGAGACGGGCCCGAGTAAGGTGTTGTTACTTTGCGGAGACGGGAGCAAAGGTCGGAGCGAATAATGGAAATAGCAGCGCCAGTATCCACTAGAGCTTCGACGTGTATACCTTCGACTAACACTGTTAACATGTACGATGGTCTGTCTCGAGGAATTGCTGACTGTCCGGTGGATGCAGTTTCCCCCCCTAAAACTGCATTGGGGAGTTTTCTGAGTGGGCATTCAGAACATTGGAGGCGGGTCGCAGAGGTGACACGGAATGGCGATTGGGAGATGATGAGCGGCGGCGAGACTCACGGGAGTTCACAGGCAGGCCACTAGTGTAAGGTGGAGAGGGCGAACATTGAAAAGAAGACCGGTACGGCGTGCGCTGGTAGTTCGTGAGTGGACTGAAGCGTCCGCGTTCCTCTGAAGCGTAGTCACGTTGCTCGTCCTGTTGACGCCTTCGGCAAAAGCGAGATATATGACCCCTATAGCCGCAATAATAACAGATTGGGCGTTGAGGACGCCGCATGGCGTAATACGGCTGTAGGCGCATCGGTGGTGACACTGACGCCACAGGTACATGGCCACCTGGTGTAGCCGCTGGGATAGTGGCGGGTGCTGAGTGCGCCGCGACTTCTGCGTGCGTTGGTACCTGACGAGGTCTGGATTCGGCGGAACAAGGTGAATGTGACGCAGATGCAATCTCTTGCCTAATGATGTCCCGCAAGTTGGTTGGAGCTGAGGCTAAAGTAGACGGTGGGGCGCAGGAAGAGCAGCGCCCACGAAGCTCCTCACGAACGATGTCGCGGACCAGGGCACGGATGTCGAGGGCCGCAGGAAGACGAATGTCCGAGACATCATGGCAAAGACGAAGAGCCTGAAGTTCTTCTAGTCTCTGGCAAATGGTGACGACATCTTGAGTCGTGGTAGGGTTTTGCGACGCAAAGGCGTTGAATGCGATGGTATTTATGCCTTTGATAATATGGCGTATTTGTTCACTTTGCGGCATAGCTGAATTTACACGCTTGCACAAGGCAAGAACATCCTCAATGTACGAGGTGTATGATTCACCCGCCAGCTGAATGCGTTCAGCAAGCTTCTTTGTAGCTGCATCGGCGCAAACACTGGGGGAACTGATAATCTGACAGAGCTGCTGTGCGAATGTGTCCCAGTCGGGAAGATATTGGAGGTGGTTCCAAAACCAGGTTTTGGCAACATCAGTTAGGTAGAAAGGGACCGTAAGCAACTTGTGTAGAGTATCCCACTTGTTCAACCCGCTGACGAGGTCGTAGGCGTGTAGCCATTCTTCAACGTCATCCCCTTTAAGACCCGAGAATACTGGCGGATCACGCTGGTGGCTGTGGATGGCCAGGGTCGACAGCGGAGGCTGCACTGGGCTGGTGGTGTTGGATGGAGCAGGATTGTCTTGCACTGCCATGGCAGGTGGTAGTAGACGACAACCCGAGCGGAGCTCCAGTGGTAACGTGCGAGAAGACTTGGGGATCGAGAAGTACCTCCACCACTTATGAGGAAGAGCTGTATTCGAGGCGAGCTTGAGCTGGCACACACTGATGATGATATCTACAGATGAGGAAATTATACAAATGATGATGACACGTCCAATCGTAAAGAAGAGTCGGTGACTGCGCTCACAATATATATATATATATATATATATATATATATATATATATTGTAGTGAAGAGGAATGCCTACTATTGCAGTGACATCGACACGTTGGCGCGAGGCACGAGCTAAGACTGCCTGGTTGCTGCTGCGACGCTGCCCGTATACTCGGCCTGCTCTTGCTGCTTCGGTACCGACGCCGCTACCGCTGTTTACCTTGCATTTACATTATATTTTGGTGGAGAGTGCTGCGGTCTTCCCCAGTCCTGGAACTGCGTAGCCGAAAGCTGCCGTCCGTGATGCCTGACGACGCTGTCTTCACACCCTCACCGGCTTCGCCACGCAGGAGCTGTCCCGGTGCCCAGCTCTTGCGAGAACCAGACATCTTCAGCGGCACCGATGAGAAAGACGTTGAGGATTGGCTGGAATCTTATGAACGAGCCAGTGCTACTAACAAATGGGACGATCCCGCGAAGCTTGGTACCGTGATGTTTTATTTAACGGATGTTGCCAAGCCATGGTACAGAAACCATGAAGCGGATATCCCCACTTGGACGACCTTCAAAGCCTGCATCACAGATGTTTTTGGACGCCCTGGTGTGCGGAAACTTCGCGCAGAACAACGTCTACGAAGCCGGTCCCAACAAACTAGTGAAACATTCTCTAGCTACATCGAGGACGTCCTCGACCTCTGCCGGCGTGTCGACCCGAAGATGGCGGAAGCTGACAAGGTACGACACATCATGAAAGGCATTTCCGACGACGCCATTCAAATGCTGCTCTCGAAGAACCCTGTTACTGTCTCTGAGCTCATCGAGTTGTGTCAGAGTTTCGACGAGCTCCGACGACAGGGTCTCCTCACGCGACGCCCTAACGTCGCGGATGACACACTCTCAAGCCTAACCACCACCTCTGACCTTGAGTCCCTACAATCGCAGATCAAGGAGTTTGTTCGTGCTGAAGTCGCTCGTCAGCTATCGCTGCTATTGACAGTCGGCCAACCACAGTCACCTCTTCCAGCAAACCTTCGCCAGGCCATCCAGGAGCAAGTTTGCGCGGCTCTGCCATCTGCCCGTGACGCTTCATCATTGCCGACCCCCGTTGCCTGTGCCGAGGTAACTGCACCTCTAAGCTATGCTGAAGTGGCCGCTCGACCACCTCTTCAGACTTTTACGTCACTGCCATCAGCCATGCCACCACGACCTACTCCTCGGTTCGCTCAGCCAAGGTCTCTCCAGAGTAGTGGACAATGGCGTACAGTCGACAATCGGCCAATATGCTTTGCCTGTGGCCTACCTGGCCACATAGCGCGATACTGCCGTCGACGCGTCCCTATCTACCACCACCAGAGCTACCACCAGAGCTTCGAACCTGCCCCTTATGTGTCACCGCGCCCTTCGTTCACAGGATCTCAGCCTCCTGACCAGATGTCATCGTACGCCGACTACCGCCCTCCAGTTAACCGTCGCTCACCATCGCCTCGACGCCGCTCGCCATCCCCGATGCGCCGTCGTCCTTCATCGCCGGAGCGGGAAAACTGATTGCCGCAGTTCCAGAGGCAGGAACTGCGTCGCTTGCGAAAAGACCAAGGCCTCTCTCTTCCCCAACGAATGTTCTCGACGTATATGTGGACGGCGTCGCTGCACTCGCTCTTGTCGACACTGGTGCCGCAGTTTCAGTGATCAATGCCAGGCTCTGCCGCTTGCTCAAAAAAGTTATGACGCCAATAGCAAGTATTTCACTTCGTACAGCCAGCGCAGAGCACGTCACGCCAGCCGCTGCCTGTACTGCTCGAATCGCGATTGATGGCCTCATCTTTGTCGTCGAATTACTAGTTTTAGATTTCTGTTCCCATGATCTCATTTTGGGTTGGGACTTTCTCTCCGCTAATAAGGCCGTCATCGACTGCTCTCGCGTTGAGGTAGAATTTGAAGTGTTTGGCGATGCTCCGTTAAACGATGCACTTGAAACCGGGGACAAACTATTTGTTGCTGAAGACGTCATCATACCGCCGCACTCTTTCGCCCGCGGAGTACTTCTCTTCTATTGACCTACGGAGTGGCTACTGGCAAGTCCCTCTGGTCCCTGAAGATCAGCCTGAGGCCTTTGTCACACCTGATGGCCTTTACGAATTCTGTGTCATGCCTTTTGGTCTTTGCAACGCCCCCGCAACATTCGAGCGGATGATGGACAATCTTTTGCGTGGCCTGAAGTGGAAAACATGCTTGTGCTACTTGGATGACGTAGTTATATTTTCACCAGATTTTACAACGCATCTCCGCAGGCTAGATGAAGTACTCCAGTGCCTAACTGACGCTGGCCTTCAGCTCAACCTGAAGAAATGCCGCTTCGGCGCAAATCAGCTCACCATCCTCGGCCATGTTGTCTCTAAAGACGGTATCCTTCCTGACACCGCCAAGCTTCGGGCAGTTGCAGAGTTTCCTAAACCTGCGTCTCTGAAGGATCTACGCAGCTTTCTTGGCCTCTGCTCCTATTTCCGCCGCTTTATTCGGAATTTCGCGATGATCACCGCCCCCTTGACTGAACTTCTGCGCAGTGACTCGAAAAGTTACGCTTGGTCACCCGCCTGTGACGATGCTTTCGAAAAGTTGCACCGCCTGTTAACCTCGCCGCCAATCTTGCGTCACTTTGACCCGACTGCTCCGACTGAGGTACACACCAATGCCAGTGGTGTTGGACTCGGCGCAGTGCTCGCGCAGCGCAAATCAGGATTCGAGGAGTACGTAGTCGCATACGCAAGCCGTACCTTCACCAAAGCGGAGAAGAACTATTCTGTGACAGAGAAGGAGTGTCTGGCAATTATATGGGCTCTAAGTAAATTTAGACCATACCTATATGGTCACCCCTTCGACGTAGTCACCGATCACCATGCGCTTTGCAGATTATCCACATTGAAGGACCCCTCAGGCCGTTTAGCTCGCTGGGCTTTGCGGTTGCAAGAGTTCGACATGCGTGTTGTCTACAGGTCTGGTCGACGTCACACTGATGCCGACGCCCTATCACGTTCACCTGTGTCCTCCGAAAGCTCTGCATGTCTATCTGCCGTGGACGAAATGGTGTCGTTTTCAGAAAACTGTGACATGGCGTCTGAACAACGTAAGGATGACTGGATCAGCACTCTTCTGCGATTCCTTTCAGACCCGTCGACTTCTCCATCTTCTCGAACGTTGCGACGTCAAGCGGCTCACTTTGAGGTTCGCGATGGCTTCCTTTATCGCAGGAACTACAAGTCCGACGGCCGAAAGTGGTTACTCGTCATTCCACGCCATCTTCGTGCTGCAATATGTTCAGCTTTCCACACTGACCCTCAGTGCGCACATGCGGGCGTCTTCAAAACATACGCTCGGCTTTCCTCCCGGTTTTATTGGCGAGGCATGTACACCTTTGTGCGCAAATACATTCAGTCATGCCCTCAGTGCCAACGACGCAAAGCTCTCCCTCATCAAGCCTCTGGTCGAATCCAGCTAATCCCTTGCCCAGCCAGGCCTTCCGACCGCGTTGGAATTGATCTGTATGGGCCTCTATCATTCACGGCTTCCGGAAACCATTGGATCGTTGTCGCTGTCGACTACTTGACGCGATACGCGGAAACAGCCGCTTTGCCTGCTGCCACAGCACGCGACGTCTCATCTTTTCTCCTGCGGAACTTCATTCTGCGTCACGGCGCACCACGTGAACTTCTCAGTGACAGAGGACGTGTATTCCTCTCTGAAGTCGTCAACGCACTCCTTGCCAAATGCCGTATCATTCACCGGACTACCACCGCCTACCATCCGCAGACGAATGGATTGACGGAAAGATTCAACCGTACCCTAGGGGATATGATATCAAAGTATGTTGCCTCAGACCACTCCGACTGGGACCTCATTCTGCCTTTTGTGACGTACGCCTACAATACTGCTCCACAAGCGACTGCGGGCTTTTCACCATTTTTCCTGTTATATGGCCGAGACCCTTCCATCACACTAGATACCATTCTGCCCTACCACCGCGATTCCTCCGAGTCTACGCCCATCTCTGAAGCTGCCCGCCGCGCCGAGGAATACCGTAAGCTCGCCCAGTTGTTCACAACAATCGATCAATGGAGACGAAAATCTCGGCGTGACGATAACCACCCGTATCCTAACTTTGTTCCGGACACTCTTGTTTGGCTTTGGGTTCCCGCTGTGCCTATAGGCCTTTCCTCGAAGTTTTTTTTTTCAAAATACCAGGGACCCTACCGCATTGTCTCGCAGACTTCACCAGTTAACTACATAATCGAAACCGTTACGCCATCCACAGACCAGCGCTTTCGGGGACGTGAAATTGTTCACGTACAGGGGCTGAAACTTTATTACGCCCCGCTCGTACTCTGTTCACCGTGAGTCGCCAGGATGGCTCCTTTTTCGACGGGTACGAAGTGTAGTGAAGAGGAATGCCCACTACTGCAGCGATATCGACACGTTGGCGCGAGGCACGAGCTAAGACTGCCTGGTTGCTGCTGCGACCCTGCCCGTATACTCGGCCTGCTCTTGCTGCTTCGGTACCGACGCCGCTACCGCTGTTTACCTTGCATTTACATTATAATATATATATATATACATATACATACACACACATATATATATATACCTCCATGTTGTTCCAAGCTCTCTCTCTCTATTTAAATATACATATATATATATAGAGAGAGAGAGAGTGAGAGAAAGAGAGAGAGCTTGGAACAACATGGAGAGCTTGGCCCCGCTGATATAGATCGGAGAGGGCGTAAGTCCCCCCGCACTTTCCGCCTCTGATGAAACTACCATTGAGACATGAGCAAAGCACAATGCGGAGAAAATGAAACTTATGGACCATGTGTCCATAAGTTTGAAGCTGCAAGCGGTTCTTCTATTGTCTTATAATGCAGACAGGTTCTTTTTTTTAATAGTTACTGGCTTGATTACTAGCCATTATAGTACTCAGGACTCTTGACATCATTCGGATTCTTCCAAAACGCCCCATTCGTAGCACATGTGTTGCACATTTACTTTGTTTTCTCAATTCGTATAGCATTACTGTTGATAATATTCTGTTCAGACGTTTTCAAGCATTGATCTTTCTCTCTGACATAAATTGCTCTTTTTTGCCTTTAAGGTGCCTTTAAAGCACGGGCTCTAGCTTAACAAATCCTCCGTTGACCACTGTTGATCACCTAAGCTCCAACCTTAGCCTGAAGCCCCATCTCTCCACAAACAAACAGTATATGCAGCTTCTTGTTACTTAGGGCTTTTATTTCACAGTACAAAATGCACACGGTGAAAGTGCATTTTTTCGATATGCTTATCAAGTGTCCCCATGTGGGAAATAAGAAAGCTTGTGGCAAGCAAGCACACTGTCCCATAGAGCCTTTTGATAGCAGTTCGTGCTTACGGAAGCATGAACTGCTAACTGCTTTTTGTTTCCCTCACACAGGAAAACAAAAAGCGCAGTGTCTTTCACAACTATCTCCTTGATCACATTCACAACGCAAAATTATAAGGTCACAACAGTGGGACTAGCAATTCAATCTGCACACGCCGAGTCATAAGATGTGCAGAAGTGAGCAACGACAAGATATGGCCGATTCCTCCTCTCTTCTAGCTTTCCTTCCCCACTTACTCATTTTTCTTTCAAGACAGTAAGATAAAAAAATACATCTGGGAGGACATACCATTCAACCTTTCAGCATCAAACCCTGCACTGCCCAGGCTGTTCTACAGCCAACATAAAAACCCTGCTGCATTAAACAAGGAAACGGTTAACAGTTTCAACAAAATAACATAATGCAACGAAAGAGAAACTACTGAGCAAAATCGATTCCTCCCACAAATAAAATATTAACTGGTATGTAACAAAGCAGCAACACCAAGCTGGTATTGGACATTGTCGCCACTTGCCTTTCACTCTTGTGAAGGATGCGGCCACGCCCATACCACAGCATCAGCCATTGGTGCCATCTATCGGCAAGGGCTCGGGATCCCGGTTGTATGGCTTGGAAAGCCCAATGAAATTGCATGCACGGCAGAGAATGCTCAGCTCATTGGTGAAGACGACGGTGGGGTTTACTTTGTCACCGTTGCTGCTGTCAAAGCAGATGCGCGGCTCACCCAGGGCCAGGTGGGAAAGAGGCCGCAGGTTCGGGGCGTGCACATGCAGCACGCGCAGCTTCGGTAGCTGCGGAACTAGTGTGTCGAGCAACTGCTGTTGCTCCATGGGGCGCAACGGGGCACTGGAAGTCAGGCACAGCATCTCCAGGGACAAAGCCTGTGCAAAAGTAGGGCGAATACTCACAAAAGGCAGCAGCGATACCGACAAAGTTCGAACCAAGTCATCTGAAAGGCGATAAATCTCAGTAACGTAATGATTACGAAACTGTTTACAACTGCAAACATAGGTTTTAATGTATTTCACTTTAATTGAGGTCCAAGATGTGGCAGAGGTGTTTTAATAGCCGTTGTGGATGATTTTGTTGCATAGCCCATTAGTTTCCTAAGAAACCTAGAACTAGTATGGGTTGTACCTTGTGTACATTTTAAGAAAATAATTTTGAGCATACGTTACTGTCTCTTGTTTTCAACTTTTGCTCATGAATAATGCGCTTAACATGACTACTGCACTCTATCCCAACATTCGAATACTTTTAGCTGGGAATCTCAACTACATTATTGTGCGAAATAGTGCCCTTTATCGCAGCCATAGAGTTTCATACAATAGTATATAAAAGTAATCTGGTGCTGCGATCGTGTACCTCCATGTGAATTATACCGACTTTTTTCTACAGTTTTAGTTTCATTCCTCACGCAGCCAGGGTAGTGGAATGCGATGAAAAAGGCTGAAGCAGTGTTTTTGTTGTTAGAAAAAGCTTACGACCACTAGAGCTCCTGATTTGCAGCAACATTGGAGCTTTAAGAGTTCTATTTGACAGTTTAAGAGAAGCTTCCCCCACTCACCGCTGTGCATAGACGTAGAGTCTCATGCCAGGGCCGGATATTGCCTCAAGTTGATGTTTTTCATGAGCGCGTCTTGCCTTAACTCATTTCAAATAGACTGAAAAGCAATGACGAAGATAAGTAGATGCACTGTAGTGCTCCGCTGACTCGACTTCACCACAAAACCAGAGATGCGTTGGGGGCAGACCACTGGGACCACTGGAACAAACACACCCAGCATCGCAGAAAACGAAACGATAAGTGTTTCTCACTTAATACTGAACTGGTACTTTCATAAATAGATAATACATACTTTCGAGCGAAAAGGTAGCATGTTTGTTTTCAAGTGTTGTAAAAAATACCTTTAAATCTTGATGCCAAATCTGGAATGCAATGGCAGAGCAATGCATACCCTGATGGTTGAATGTGCCCAAGTTTCACTTTTGCCACCTGGTCACAAAACTTTTTGCAATAAAGTTTGCATAAAAATACTTGAAGGAAGTTTCAATCAAATTTAAGTTTATATCACTTAGTTTTTACACTCGGAAAAGAAGCATTGCGAATCTCAAGAACATAATCCATCTGAAGCGGATCCGAAGCCTGCACTTTCCATAATTCCCATGGGGGTACAAGCGCCGCTGAAGGAGCCCACGTAGACACTAGCGCCAGATTCCACTCTCGGTATTATAGTATGAAACTCTATGATTTTAGTCCTTTCTTGACTGACCTGTTTGCATTTTAACCTGTCACAACTTGTCTCTCAACCTACACAAAGTACTTCAACCACATCCAGTATGCATCTAAAGCGGATGTGAAGCCTGTACTTCCCATAATTCTGATGGGGGTACAACATTAGGGGCACAATTTAGATGTGATCTAAATAATTTGCCGCATTCGGGTTATTCAATCGTGCATCTACCTGGCCTCAATGATCATTTCTTGCTTCATTTTGATGCCGACATTCCTCTATATCAGCACACCAATCAGCGGAAACACATTCAACACTATAAATGGGCAGACTTCAATGCCATGAACCATCTTTTTATAGATAAATACTTGCCGGAGTTTTCACTGCATTTTGTCCGCAATAATTGGGAATCGTTCAAGGACACCATCGCACGTTCTACGGATGCTTTTATGCCGCTTAAGTCCTTCAAGTGTGACAGAGAATCACCTTGGTTTTATAAATTATGGAAAAGACTGTCAAACAAGAAGAAATGTTCAGTTTGCTCAGCAAATGTGCTGAGTTTTAAGGTACATAGGGCCTCCTACTTTCTCGCGGCTGCTTAGTACAAAGCTGCAGGAGGAAATGTTGTAGGCCCGTGTGCTCAGATTTGGGTGCACGCTAAAGAACCCCAGGTGGTCTAAATTTCTGGAGCCCTCCACTACGGCGCCTCTCATAATCATATAGTGGTTCTGGGACGTTAAACCCCACATATCAATCAATCAAATCAATCAAGTACAAAGCTGCGTTAAAAAACGCCAAGGATACATTCCTTAATCACACTTTGCCTGCTATGCTGATTAAAAATCAGAAAAATTCTGGAACATAATAAATAAGAAGGACACTACCACACTCCCACTTACATCCTCTGATGGTGTTTCTGCTTTCAGAAATGTCTCTGCAGTGGCTTTTTCCAACAATGTTACTTGTGATATTTGTTATCGCCTTGTCTTTGACGATCCTTTCATGGACCCAGTTGTTTTTGACACACCAGGTATTCAGAGCACTTAAGAAAAAAAGAAAGAAAAGAAAAAAGAACTTTAAGAAAAAAGTTATCGAGTATACCAAAGTGCAGAGCAACCTGGTGGCACAACAGAAATACGGTGCATCAGCGAAAAGCGTCCGATACTGGAGGAGCCAAAGGCAGCGCATCACATTCTGCAGCAAAAAAAAAAAAAAAGAAGCACTGTTCCGTGGATGGACTGCAGTGCACCCCGACTTGGAAATGCTATTCCCCGAACTAGTCGGGGAGCTGTGTAGAAGGTCCCTACCTGTAACAGCGGAGTGCATCCGCATGAAAGCTCTCGAGATAGCGCACAGCTCAGGGCTCCGGATGGTGTAATTCAAGGGATCACCATCGTGGGTGCGCCGATTTGTGAAGTGAAAGGGCTTTGCCTTGAGACGGTGTACTTCCATCTTTCCGCAAAGGCTGCATCAGTAGCGCATTGGATGGAACGGAGGACAATGCACTTTGGGGCTTTACTAGTGAAAAACAGACGCCGTTGAACTTGCGTTCTGACGAGTCTGAGTGACAGCACTTTGTGGCCTTCTGGCGTTTAACTACATCAGATTAGTATCCAAATAAAAAGAAATGCCACCACAAGCAGCTGGTTGTTTTGTGTACTTACCAAGGCAAGGATGCAATTTTTGCGATTGTTAAAAATTTCTTTGTCGGAGATTCGCAGTTTGTGGGTTTCACCTATATTTCATTTATTATGGTAAATGACTTACCTAAGAACATTTTGCCTTCAATAAATTGTTTTGTTGATGATTATGTTATTTACCACAACATTAACGTCAATAATGATGTGTCTTGCCTTCAATTTGATATTAACAAGGTTCCGGATGGTGTACCATTTGGAGTATGAAACTAAGCATAAGTGCAAGCAGATGTGCACTTCTCAAGTGATTGATTGATTGATTGATTGATATGTGGGGTTTAACGTCCCAAAACCACTATATGATTATGAGAGACGCCGTAGTGGAGGGCTCCGGAAATTTAGACCACCTGGGGTTCTTTAACGTGCACCCAAATCTGAGCACACGGGCCTACAACATTTCCGCCTCCATCGGAAATGCAGCCGCCGCAGCCGGGATTCGAACCCGCGCCCTGCGGGTCCACTTCTCAGGTGAGCATCCTATATACCACATTAAGAATGTTACTCTTGAAACTGTGTTCTCTTTTGAGTAAAATAAGCTGATATAGTAACACAGGTTTTAACAAGTTTATAATTTTATATTCCCTGACTTTTACAGGTTTTCCATGACGATTAGAAGAATTCCAGGACCACTACATCTGCATAGAAAACTGCGCACTCTAAACAAACCCTCAAGTGGCAAACAACGGTCAGGTGCACAATATAAGCAAACATATTTAACAGATGCACTCAAAATGTTCGAGCACGAGTGGTAAATGTGAAAAAATATTTATATCCGTCCAAAACAAAACCCCTGATCCAAGCAGTGAGCAAGTCAGTTGTTTGATGTTCAGAAGAGCCAGGAAGCAAGCACAAAAGTTGAAAGTAACCGAAAATGAAAGTTTGAAGGAGCCGTGATAGTCCGACATCGCAGTCAAAGTTGCTAGGAAACGTAGAAGTGGTGCCATTTCCCGACATCCATGTAAAATGAAGACACGAGAGCACGGCCGCCTGGATCAGCACACGCAGCAGTGTTCCCCTGGCCATCTTATTCGGGTGGAGAAGGCGCAATCGCAAAAGGGGGCGTGACCGCTCCCTTCGCCACACGGCGGCGCGAGCCTACTACCCATCCTTTCCTTTGATGTCTATGCGGGATGGTTTATGGAGCTTGAAGATGTCGCCTTATTAAAGCCGTAGACCGCGGGTAAGCTGTACACCTTACCTTTTCTCACCCCCAACAGCCCCAAATACAACAAATAGAAGAATTGATGGCAACTGGCACTATATTCTTTCCTTTTCTTCGTGCCCCAGCTTCTGTCTTGATGATAACACATCTGTGAGCTAGTTCTCAAAAAAATATTGGTACCCCCCTGTGCAGCACATGAGTAGAAAGTACACAAAAGAGCGAACTTACCCGATTGGTTTAATAATAAAAATTTTGTGAACTGCTTACTCAAGAGGAAAACAATCAGAAGGATAGCTGAGCTGCATCAGTGCTGGCGGACCTGTCATTTGGAATGAAATCTTTCTTGGGTATGGCTGTCAATCACTTCTCCCATAGAGCTTCATCAGCTGGAAATTTACGGAAGCTTAGCCCAAGCTTTTGCTTTGTGTTGACTTGCAGTAACGTACTGCACGAAGCAGTACGGTGAGTTCTTGAATAAAAAAGAATCTCAACGCATTTAAAAACATGCATGCGATAACGACGGACAATATTGGGGGACCCTTAACTAAGCCTGCAAGAGTTAAATGTGGCAGTGGTCTACGCACATGCACCAAAGAACACAAATACGCGGTCCAACAACACATACACACTCAGGTACAAAATAGCTCACACACATCCGCATGCACGCACGCACAAACACACACACACATTTGCACACACTCAGGCATGAAAGAGCACACACAACGCACGTGCCGACATGTCCACACACACATCCGCACAAAAGAATGATTGATTGATTTGTGGGGTTTAACGTCCCAAAACCACCATTTGATTATGAGAGACGCCGTAGTGGAGGACTCCGGAAATTTCGACCACCTGAGGTTCTTTAACGTGCACCCAAATCTGAGTACACGGGGCAAAAGAATGTACACACATGCGCTTGTGACCACACACAAAAGCGCACCCACACGGGCAGATGAGCACGCGCTCGCACATATACACACTTCTCTATGCACTCACGCACGGAAGAACACACAATCACCTCCCCAAATGCTAGCACGAAGCCCTCACTTCTCAGCGGAGACCTACACTTTACCAAAAAGGAAGGCCAAAGTGCAAACATCTTCATTGCATTTACTTCGAATTTTGGCTCACGGTGCAGCTTTCCTGCTCTCACACAGATGCCAACGAAATAAATTCTGTGAAACAAGCTCTTTACTGATGTCGCGGTTTAAAACGACAAGCTTTACCTACGCGAAAAAAAGTACTTTGGTTATGGGGTGACCGAGCCCTGGCACCCTATAATTCACAGGCGACTAGCGTCGCCCTTCATTTTCACGTTCATATTCGCATCACTGCAGTACCGTGGAAACTTATAAATGCCAACTGTCATGCCCATAACAAAATTTTGGCGACCATCATGCAATATTTATATATCATGCAGGTGAAAATGACTGTAGCACTACCAACACCGCGGTTTAGTTTTCCAGCATTGTGATGCTGTGAAGACAGAGCTGGACTGCATAACATAGCTATGCAGGGTCAACAACGTCAAAATGCATTCTTTTTAAGAGAACAAGGCTGCCTAAATTTACGCGCACCTATCCATGCAGCAGTGGGAAAAACAATCGCTAAAACAAAGAATGAAAAGCGTGGCAGATCACATAGTCAGCTTAGGACACCTGTCATGGAGGCAAAATTTGCGAAGAAGATGCCCCAAGCGAAGTTGCCTCACGCTGATTGGCTCTGTCTCGATCATAGCATGCTACAGAGAACAACACTTACTGTGTCAAGCCCGATTAAGAATACATATTAGCGTACTTTCATTCCAGTCACCACCTGAACTATGTCCAGTGTGTATTTCTCCTAGCATGTCTACGACACGACGTCGTTTGCAGGACAGTGGGAGAAGAGCACCGCGTCGCGGCGCGCGCTGGACCCTCTCCAGCTACATTTTTTATAGGGGTGCGTGCCGAATGGAACGACCGGAGAAACACCATCGCCAGGCGGCGGTGACGGGAGCCTGGCTGCTTCTGCCACTATATCTAGTTTACTATATTGGCTGTAGCCCACGCTGCTTATGATGCGAATGGGATTGAAGTAGATTGACCTGAACTCCTGTATTGAAACTCAACTATTTATGATGTGGATTGGATCAGATCTTACTCGACCAGGATTGCTGTATTTACTATTGATTTAGGTCACCATCTAATTTGTGCACGTCTAAAATATACTTAAAAAAATTAATAACTGCTGCTCGCGTATTCTGTGTCTTTTGCCTTGACAACGAGTAACGACAACGTTGCAAGTACAGAGCCATACCGCGAAAATTTCCTTCTTTCTTTTTTTCTGACAAGCACATGCATGTTTGTATTTTATGTATTTGGGCTCTGACACTTGCAGTGCAACGAAAGTCCTTGGACAGCTGCAACGAAACCTGGAGACAGCGTTTCAAGGTGCCGATATTTGAATATGTGGCGGCAAAAAAGAATCTGTCAAGGTGAGACAGCTTTCTCGATTCCACAGATGAGTCACAAATGTTGGCACGTTACCTTGATTTATGTACTCTGCTGGGGATGTGATGGTAAAAAATAATTGAAGCAATATTTATACAATCTCACGAAACTGTACGGAGAAATTTAGCTGAAGTTACCCAGGTGCTTCCCTTGAAACACAAGCTACCAGCAATAAGTGTGGAGCTGAGAACGTCTGCTGTTGCATCATCAAAATAATAATAATAATAATAATAATAATAATAATAATAATAATAATAACAAAAGGCATGAGTAGCTCGCCAAGCTTCTGCTGATGGCAGTTCTAGCCTAGACAAACCAGATGGCCTTCAAGCCGGGCCGAAATCGTGGCCTAGACAAACATGCATAACTTTACAGACGTGAGTAATGTTGTGGTTCAAAAGTAAGATATGCTGTGTGATATGTAGAAGCAACAGATATCAAAATAGTGGGTATACCAACAATGGAGCTAAGGAATGATTTAGCCAACGTGAAAGACAAGTTGCCAAGCAGAAATTTCCTTGGTCTTGTTTATGTCATAGGCTGCCACAATTGTGACAACCAGTACATTGGTGAAACTGGTTGTTTGAAGAAAAGAGTTAAACAACACAAATATGACACCACGAAACCATGTGTGGCCTCGACTGCCCTCACTGAACACATGGAATCTACAGACCACCAAGTAGACTTATAAAAGGCACATGTTCTGGACAAAGAAAAAACCCGCATCTTCCCATGGAGGGGACTCGGGTATATGCGTCAAAGAGTGGTGAGGGTATTGCATGAATGTTACATACAATGGACTCATGATAATTCAAACTCTGATAATTCATACTTGTGGTTATTTGAAACAATATTCAATTTTTTAGTTCCCTCTCTATTCTTTAAATGCATTTGAAAGCTTTTTAATTCAAGTGCATCATTCGGTTAATTCATACTTTTTGCAGGTTCATAGTAAAAAATATCAGCTGCTTTCCCACTACTATTTAAATATTTGAAAGTTCACATAATCATGACAATCTAAAGATGAAAAATAAGCACCTGAGGCCTTCAAGAAAAAAGCCTTTGCAAGTAAACAAATGTTTGAAACAAAACACACGCATGGTAAATTGTGATGCTTCTCAACTAGTATAGAGAGCTTTGTACTGAAGACACATACCTGCAGCTATTAAGCGGTTGGAAATTCACAATTTCTTTAAAAGGTCTGATCAGCAGTAAATGGCCAATAAATTTGTAGATTTCACATTTCTGCTATCTATTCACAGCATGCAGTAAGGGCTTGCAAAAAACACTTCACAAAATTTTTAGATGTTCTAAAATCAATGCCTAATCATAATGTGTGGTGTCACCTCACCCAGGACTTCTGATATTCTTGATATTCTTCTTGATATTTCAAACTTCTTGATATTTCAAACAAAATTCAAGGGTCCATTCAAGCTTGAATTAACGAGAGTCAACTGTAATTGGGTATGGTTTAGGAATGTTTGATTGTTATTTCGTCCTTATTATTCATATCTATTGAATGAAGGAGAAACGTTGCCTTCAACGAGTGCTGAGACATTATTGGGTTGTGCCCCACTACTGGTTGAAGGTACTGTTGCTTCCGTCACATCTACTCGAGTCAAGTAAAGCGTCAAGTCAAGCGAAAGCCAAGTAAAGATGCCTCGCTTGACTGAATTCCGAACGCCCAATCCAGTGCCTAGATATACGGGGTTGTCAGTGAATGGTTGTGCAGCACGAGCAGTCAGTTCTTACTGTGTCGGCCTTGCAAAGTGAGGGAAGGCAAGAGGGGGGGGGGGGAGCGACTGTTGGCACGAGACACAAGCATGTGCAGTAGGGGCATAGACCCGACCGCTGATAACGGACTTGCGAGTAGATGCCACTATAAAACGCTCTGCTCTTAAAAGAAGCTTGCATCATGCCTGCACCTGGAATCCAGATACAGACGACTGTGCATACGCTGAACACGAGTGATAGGACACAGCTGACAATGTACTTTCACTGCTTATGTCACGTATTTAGACGTACTTAATCATATGGCTTTTATTATGAGCAAGGTTCCCTTGCATATCCCGTGCTGAAACGTCAGTAAATTGTCAGTAAAACATCAGTAAAAAAAACATCACATGCTGAAACGTCAGTAAAACTGTGTATCTTTTTGCATTTACACTAAAAAGCAAGAGTTATGCACTTATTTTTTGTCACCTTCCTCTTCCAACTTCCTCCACTTGCAACTTTCTCTTCCTCCACCTTTGTCCCCAAAACATGGCCCAACTCATCCCGTATCATTCCCTGGTTCACAGATGAAGCCTGCTGGGCGAGCCAAATTATTGGCGTAGTGTGGGATGGAACTGCTTGAGACGAGCTACATGCGCCAACTGTGTTTGGCTTGACCGACGACCAGCTGACGTCAAGCGTGCCACCACGTAGGTCAAGTCACTCAGGCGATTTACGATAACGAATGGACCGACATACTGCGCTAAAAATTTTTGGCATAGGCCATGTTTTCGCTGAGCGGCCCACAACCACATGAGGTCCCCTTTTTCGAATGAAACAGTGTCGTGGTGTTGATCATACCTCTCCTTGGAGCGATCTTGCGATGGCAGTGTGCTAATATGGGCAATTTGGCAGGCTTTTTCAGCTCGGCACAGCGTTTGAGCAACTGAATTGTGCGTATCGAGCTCGAATGGAAGTACAGTAAAAGCTCGTTAATTCGAATTCCACGGGAACGCTGAGCAATTTCAAATTAAACAAAATTCAAAATAATGAAATAGAACAAAAATGGGTGGATTTCGGGGGTGGGGGCACGAGAAATATTTATTGGCCAAAAAAGTCGGCGATGACCATCTGCTTCTTTTCTCTGAATGCCACAGCTGCGGCTCTCTGTTCCAGCGCGCGGACGCGGCGCAGGGAATCCTCTTCACCCTCTTTAAAGCTGAAGAAGAGACGCGCCACATTAAGTGCCTTCATCACAGCAGAAGCTGACGGGCGCACAGACGCTTCATTTTCGTCTTCCTCACCTTCTGGCTCTTCAGCAACAGGCTGCGCACCGGCTACTAGAGCGATAATGTCCTCATCAGTCAGGGCACCACACACCGATGCACCGGTGTCAACTTCAACATAATCGGCAAAACGTACGCCCCGAAGATTGTCGCGCAATGCCACTGGCACGAGCTCCTCAGCCCCATCCACGTCGACATCACAACTATCCTGTGCACTTCCAGCTGCAAATCCATTGTGGCGGAAACAGTTTGCGATTGTGGTCGTGGTCACCTGTTCCCATGCGCGCACCAAAATGTGCATGGCAGTGAGCAGTGTAATGCCGAAATCCTTCCTGTCGCCCGCGCACAAAATCATTCTCTCCAGCACGTGAGGCCTATAAAAGCACTTGATGTTTCTAATCACACCGTGGTCCATTGGCTGTAGGGCCGCAGTCATATTTGCTGGAAGGAACACTAACTTTGTTGCTCTCAGCTCAACGTCGACTTTGTGCACCGAACAGTTGTCGACGACAAGAACGCGTCTGCCGCCCAGTTCCATTCGCCTGTCGAATTTCAGTAGCCACTTCCTGAATAGGTCACATGTCATCCAGGCTTCCTTGTTTGCGGCGTACTCCGTCGGCAGTGACCGAATGTTTTTGAAGCACCGTGGCTTGAGTGTTTTGCCAATCACAAAAAGGGGGACCTTTTCCGTACCGGTCATATTTGCGGCGACCAGAACAGTGACACGCTCTTTGCTGGGCTTGCCGCCGGCACAGCTGTCTTCCTTGTAGGTGATCGTCTTGTCTGGCTGCAACTTGAAAAATAACGCTGTCTCGTCAGCGTTAAACACATCCTGTGGTGAGTAGCTCTCCAAGTACTGCTCCAGGGTGTCGCTTCTCCAAGTAGCACATGTTCCGACGTCCACTTCCTTTGCCTCGCCGGATAACGTGCGGAATACGAGATTGTGCCGCTCCCTGAAACCATCCCTCGGAGGCGACAAAGTCTTCAATGTCCAAGTGCAGGGCGAAATCGGCTGCCTTGGCCATGATGAAAGGGCCGCTCAGTGCGATACTCTGGGCTCTCATTTCTTTAACCCAGATGATCAAAGCTGACTCTAGTTCCGGGAACTTCGCTGTCCTTACCCTTTTTCGACTGGTGCCAAAATCCTTGGCTTCATAGGCGTTTTCAATGGCCGTCCTGTTGCATATGTAGGTTGACAACATGTTCGGAGGTATGCCGTGCTTCCTCGCAGTTTCGTATTTGCTTGAGTTCCCTTGGTCAACCCCTCGCAAAATCTCCACCTTCTCCTTGACAGTCTTCGGGCAGTAGTTTCCCAGCGGCATCTTGCAACTTCGACGCGAAATAAGACGGCTTGACGGCGTGAACGAACAACGTGCTCGAGGAACAAAGTGACGCTGCCGGGTGCGGCCTTGGACTGCTAGGACTACTCCGCCGACTCCTCAGCGTCCCGTGTATATGCCAGGCGCTGAGATAGCGGGAGGGCTATGGAAAAAAAAAATTGCTCCCTGGATTTTGGAGGCTATACTTTGCTCGCCCTTTGCTCGGAGGCCACTTGAAGCTCGAAAAAACCGGTTGTGCCACCTATAGTTCGGTCGTAAAAGCTTCCACTAGTGTTTGACAATGATGACGCTCGGCGGCGCGCGCTTCGAATTATCCGTAGAGGCAGCAATTTCTGTTCGAATTAACAAATTGTTTTACACATGGTCTCCTATCCACTGCAAACCGGACTGCGGCGACCATTTCGAATTATCCAAAATTTCGAATTAATGAGGTGTGAATTAACGAGCTTTCACTGTATCGTATCGTATCGAGGCAGCTGCGCGATGGTCGAGCGCAGAGTAGGTAGAACGGAGTGAAGCCCGTGGTTTCGTGCTTCGCTGTATTATAAGCATAGGTGATGAATGGCAAAATGTCATCCCAGTTCCTGTGATTTGAGGATACATACATAGCCAGCATATTAGTAAGCGTGCGGTTTGTGCGTTCCACAAGGCCATTCGTCTGGGGATGATATGGCGTTGAATGGCGAAACTGCGAAGTGCAGAGACGAAGCAATTCCTCTACAGTATCGGCGACGAACTGGCGACCGCGATCACAGATGATGACACGAGGTGGACCATGGCGAAGAACCATGGATCGTAACAGGAAAAAGGCAACGGAATCCGCTGTGGAAGATGGTATCGCAGCAGTTTCCGCATATCTGGTAAGGTGATCGACGCAGACTATGATCCAGCAGTTGTTGTTGCAAGAACGCGAAAACGGTCCTAGCAGGTCGATACCAACTTGTTCGAAAAGTGTTGTGGGCGGCATTATAGGGTGAAGGAGGCCATGCGGACTGCTTGTAGGACGTTTGTGACGCTGGCGTTTGTCGCAACTGGAGACGAATTGCTTTGTTAATTGTCGCATTTTAGGCCAGTAGAAGCGCTCTTGAGTTCGATGCAAAGTGCAGATGAATGAATCCAAGATGGCCAGACGTCGGGTCATCATGCATGAAATAGAAGACGTCGTACCGCAGGCTTTGGGGAACCACTAGCAAGAACCGTGCACCATTTTCTGAGAAATTCACCTTGTACAACAGTTCATCGCAAAGACAAAAGCGACCACTGCCCTTGGGGCTTCTGACAGTGGCGAATAAAGAGTCTAAAGTCAAGTCATGGCACTGCTCCCGCAAGAACGTGGTGACATCAGGAAATGCGCGTGAAACAGTTGCAAAGCAGATGTCGAACGTGTCTATATTGTCATCAGTGATAGACAATAAAAGGCGAGAAAGACAATCGGCGTCGGTATGATGCCGTCCACTTTTGTATGCAACATTAAAGTCAAATTCCTGGAGGCGTAGAGCCCAGCGTGCAAGGCGTCCAGAAGGGTCTCGGAGAGTCACGAGCCAGCATAGGGAATGATGGTCTGTTACAATCGTGAAAGGACGCCCATACAGGTAACAACAAAACTTCTGAATAGCAAATACGGCTGCCAAGAATTCTTGTTCAGTCAGTGCAATTTTTTTCAGCCATGCTGAGGGAACAACTTGTATAGGCAACGACATGCTCTCTGTCACTATGACGCTGAACAAGAACGCCTCCGATGCCAATACCACTTGCGTCACTGTGTACTTCCGTAGGGACAGATGGGTCAAAATGACAGAGAATTGGCTCTTATGTCAGCGGAAATTTGAGTTGACAGAACGCAGCGTCACATTCAGATGTCCACTCGTATGCACTGTCTTTTCGCAAGAGGCTGGTCAATGGGTACACGATATTCGCAAATTAGGCACAAAGCGTCGAAAATAAGAACATAACCTGAGAAAGCTGCGAAGTTCGTTTACAGACGTAGGTGGCTTAAAGGTGCTGACCGTTTCAATTTTACGGGGGTCAGGCCTGACCCCATCTTTGTCTACCAAATGGCCAAGGATCAAGGCCTGCTGTTCACTAAACAGACACTTCTTGGAGTTCAAGACCAAGCCAGCCTTTCCCACACAGTCCAGAACGAGGCTCAAACGAACGTTATGTTCGTCGAATGTGCGGCCAAAAATGGCGTTGTCCAGATAGCACAAACAGATCTCCCATTTCAGTCCGCGAAGAATCGAGTCCATAAATCTTTCAAACGTTGCGGGGGCATGGCATAGTACAAATGGCATCACATTGAACTGATATAGCCCATCCAGTGTTACAAATGCCGTTTTCTCTGTCAGCAGGGTGTATAAGGATCTGCCAATATCCTGATCGTAGAACGAGTAAAGAAAAGTATGAAGCAGAATTTAGACAGCCAATTACGTCATCGATCCGAGGCAGCGAATATACATCCTTTTTAGTCAAGGCATTCAATCGTCTATAATCAACGCAAAACATCCAGGAACCGTCTTTCTTGCGAACCAAAATCACAAGTGCTGCCCACGGGCTGCTCGACTCTTCAATATTGCCCTTCTGCAACATGTCCTGAACTTGTTCAGCTATAACTTTCCGCTCGGATGACGACACCCTGTAAGGCTTCTGCCGAACGAGTTGAGCAAAGCCTGTGTCGATGGCATGCTGTGGTCGAGAGCATGGTAAAGACAGCCGCTTACCCTTTTTGCCAAAGTCAAATACTGACCCATGTCGTTGTATAGTTGGACCAATTGTTGTTGTTCATGTGACCGTAGCGTCTTGCTAACCATGCTCAAAATGTGGGACTCAGGGAAGGTACTCGGTTTAGAGGTGCCCACGCGTTTCTCACTTTCCTCGTCGTTGATGGCGACAATAGAATTTTCAGTGACACCATGGAACACTGGGAGCTTCATTCCTCAAGAGGATAATCGACGCAGACGAAGAATTAAGTGCCCACAAAAACGCGCAGCCATTAGTAATTGAAATAATCGAATGAGGAAATATTACATCCTTCTTTACACACTGAACCATGAGAGGTTGAACGCCGGCATCAAAGACTGATACTGCAGCTATTGGAGTAGATATGACTACTGAACTCATAGACCATGATGGTAATGTCAGCTCTTTGGAAACAATCAGTAAGTCTTCCGGAGGCAGCTGCTGCTCATCTAAGGCGGGAAGGGCATCACCACCGCTAACAGAAAATTCACCTGTACCGCAGTCGACGAAAGCGCCATACTCTTGGAGAAAGTCAATGCCGAGAATAACATCATGTGTGCACTGTTTCAGAATCAGGAGCTGAGTTGGGAACGTTTTCCCGCCAAAAACACGTTGACGGCACATACTCCTATGGGTTGAAGTATGTCCCCGCCCACGCCACGAAATCTGCTAGAATCCTGATAGGAAAACATAGCTTTGCGGCTTAAGCTATTTTTAAACGAACTGCTCATAACAGAAACTGTGGCACCAGTATCCACTAAAGCCGTTGCACACAATCAGTCTATTGACACACATATCCGGTTTTTGTCCATCGTAACTGGCGGAGGTATACGAGGTGAATCCTGTTGTGCGACCTCACCTCCATCGGCCGCGCCGGCTAGTTTCTCGGCGGTGGTGGTGCAACCGCCGTCGTAGAGGTGAAGGAGAGCGATGTGTTCGGCCAGGTGGAGGTGTAAAGCTACGGTCAGAAGCGGGGGAGGTTCCACGCCGGCTCCTTTGTCGTAGGGTGCTATTGGGATACATGGACCACCGAGGATCGTCACAATAATTGTGGCCACCACGAGGAGGTCTTGATAATGGCTCGTATCTCGATGTCATCTCTCTGTGCCGACGACAGAACAGAGCAATGTGCCCTAAAGCACCACAGCTGTAGCACACAGGAGGTTGACGATATCCGTTTTGGAAAGCATCGCGAACCTGTGGTAACACAGGTGCGTATTCGTTCAGGTTCTGATAGTCGGCGGCCAGCTGCCGAGGGTAACTGAAGCGGCGCTGGTGCCTGGTGTCTTAGTAGTGACTGCGCTGCGGCCTCGGTGGTGTGCCAGAAACGTAGTCATACTCTTCGATGCCTGCCGCAGCAATGGGAACAGGATGCTGATAATGGTCTGGAACCGACAAAAGGGTAGCTTCGCAAGGCATCGCGCGACTGTGTAGACTGAGTTCTTCACGCACGATCTCGCGTATTGTAGACGCAAGATCAGAAGGCGCGTAATTGTCAACATTCGCTACCGTGGTCACATTAGATAATCGGCCAAATTTAGGAGCGATGCGCCTCATCTTCAGCGTATCAATTGGGCGACAACGCTGTATGACATCGGCTACTGTACCAACGCTGTCTTTGCCGATAAGAAAGTGATAAACATCCTCTGCGATGCCCTTCAACAGGTGGCCGACTTTGTCCTCCTCGGACATGCAAGTTAGTGGTCTTGCATAGTTTCAGGATCGCCTCGATGTACATCGTGCACGTTTCGCCTGGGACCAGGGCTCTTTGCAGCAGCGTTTGTTCGGCTTGCTTCCTCTTTGCCACTGTGTCCCCGAAACACTCCTTGATTTCGGACACGAAGCGTTTCTACGTTGTGAGGGCGTCCTCATGGTTCTTATGCCATGTGAGCGCCGTGTCCCTGAAGAAGAACACCACGTTAGTCAACCGAATTGCCGCGTCCCAAGAGTAGTAATTGCTCACCCGCTTGTAATGTGTGATCCACTCGTCCACGTCCTCACCAGATTTTTTGCCCCCGAAAGGACGAGGCTCTATCAGATGCTGACGCCGCCAAAGAGCAGCTGCGGCAGAGGTCGGTAGTAAAGGTGTCGCTGGAACTGGTGGTGCAGTGCCGTCAGCTGCGGGGCTCAGGGTTCCGCCTTCACTGTGAAACATCTCGACCACCAGTGGTAACGGGGGTAGCCCAGCAATGCGGGGGCTTCGGCGTAGCTCAGGTTGTTGCAGAACCGTGTTGCTTGGTTAGGTACCAAGCATCTCCACCATAAAACTGTTACGGTTAGATTGAGTTTAACTATGTTTATTTACAGGAGAGATCAGGCAACGATCAGCGATGATGGCGAACATAGGCTGAACCAAGTAACCTCCTCTACCTTTTCCCCAAAACATGGCCCGGCTCATACCGTATCAATATAAACGCTCAAATTTTAAAATAGTCATGGTAAAGCAACAGATATTTTCTGGTACGAAGGGCAAAAAGTATGAAATAACCAAATGATGAAGTTTGAATTAAAAGGCATTTAAATACATTAAAAAAATAGTGGGTCAATGAAGAAATTGAATTTTGTTTAATCAACCAAAAGTGTGAATTATCAGAGTTTGAATTATTATAAGTCTAGTGTATTATAACCTGGGGTTTAACATACCAAAACCACGATGTGATTATGAGAGACGCCGTAGTGGAAGGCTCCAGAAATTTCGACCACGTGCCGTTTTTTAATGTGCATGTAAATCTAATAAGCACGCAGGCCTAAATATTATCGCCTCCATGAAAAATCCAGCCCCCACAGCCAGAATTCGATTCCGTGACCGCAGGTAAAATACAGTTGGTATTCTCAAATCGTGTTTTGCCATGACAGGCACCGTCTCAAGCCTTTACAGTGAACGAAAGGATGACAAGGGCTCGTTTTTCTTTGTTAGACACAACAATAACGAAAATCAAGCCATAGAAAGCATTAACGATGCAGTTTGTAATAACATAAATGTGAAGAATGTAAAGCGGACAAAAAGATAGCCCTCGCCGTCAGAAAAAGCCAGGCCTTCAAACGACACATCTGATGCTCTACCAACTGACATATGGCAGTGGCCAGATTTAATATATATGTAAAGTTGGGAGTGTTTGTCAGCACTGCTTGTAGCCAGGATGGCGAATATGGAACACCGTTTTTCGGCCAGCTGGCATCACGAAGCATATGAACTGGTAGCAGGCAAACAATCATTCGCATACTACCGAAAGCATCAAGTCCGTCGGAACGAAACCCTTGCTACGAATAAACGAAAAAGGAAAGAATTTTAAGGGCTAACTTTATATATATATATATTTTTTTTCTCCTCTTATGTTTCCTTTCTTTCTTCTTTTTCACATGCACATACAAAGTGGTTCTGTTCGCCTACCACTTGATGACCAATGAAGAGAAACGGACGAAGATGAAAGAGGCGGACCGACACATTAAGGGAAAACCCTTTCCTTACACACGCCGTCACGGACCCCTCCCGCCACCGCGGCGACAATCTTGGGTGGCCCGACACACGACGAGAACTGACCAGCACGGGATTAGAACCGGATGTGGACATACACGGACACTTGGTTTTGTTCTCAGTGTTGACAGTGGTTCTTCTTCTTTTTTACTTTCTTTTTCTTTTTTTGCTTTTATTCTTTTCATCTTTTTTTCTTCTCTTTTTTTCTTTTCTTTCTTTTTTTTAGTTCTCTCTAACTCTCACAAACATCTTCCAAGGCGAGAGGGACGCAGCAGGAACGAAGTTTGGAAGTTCATGTTAGTATAACTCATCCCCTGATGAAGGGAGGACCCCTCCCGAAACTGTTGGGCAATAAATATATTTATCCTTGTTGACAACGCTCCCGTTGTGCCTTATCCCATACCTTCAAGAAGACTAACTGGCCCATTGAATTATTACTCCCACTCTACATATATATATATATATATATATATATATATATATATATATATATCACACACCAACATTAATAACAACTGACAATAAAGCCAAAGAAAGTACAGGGGATGTTATTTGTAGTAATCAATGTAGTAATTAAGGTAGGGATGATGTGTACGATGCTCTACTGATTGTGCTACGATGGTAGTCATTGTCCTATCCACTTTATTCGGCATATATGTGTCTCTGGAGTAATAGAACCACAATACCATATCACTTGTTTCGAAAAGCAACGTCGATCGTTTAATGTCCAAAGCGACACCAAACAATAACCGAGCGAGGCGATCACCCACTGGCCCTTTCACTGCTCTACATTTTCGTATATTTAAAAGTAAATAAGCAATGCAGTGCATGATGTAAGTACATTAAATCACTGCACTTAATCTAGCAGAGTGTCCAGAAGCCTTTAAAGCTATATTTTATGAAAATATACATGTCGACCTTTAGCACCATGTGCACATACATATGTGTGAGTACATGCGACGTTTATCCTGCAAAATTTCATTACATATATTCCCTGCCGCACCTGTGATCTAGACTTCCCTATTATTCATTCACAATAAATTACTCATTCACACACGTGCACTTTTCTTTGTTAAGTGTTAAAAATGTTCTCTCCCTTTTTAAGATATTAACAACCTGATCATTGAATGACTCGTAAAACCCCTGCCACACAAGTCCTCAAACAGAAGTGCAAATGATTTGCTACTTTGCAATCCACTTGTGGGACCTAGGAGCCACCTACAGCCTTGCATAACTGTAACAGCAACACTGTGTACGGAAGCAGCAACTAAATTTTTTTCTAAAGACAAGTCGGCTTATGGGAAGTCTGGCACCTAAAGCTGAGCATGAGCATCTATACCTTGGAAGAGGGGGGTTGAGCAGGACATCTGCTTGACAGGTTGCCAGCCTGATGCACAGCCCTAGCAGCGAAGTGTTCACGGCCCCGATGTCTGAGCAGAAAACTTGCTCTATGCCAACTTTTACTACTTTACTAGCACCATCAAACACTTGCCCTAAGGCAAAGGGCACATGGCACTATGCCAATTTTGCAAACAGATTCAATTTCTGTGTGCTTATCACCTAGCTGTAGTCTTGACTATGCGCTTTCACTGTCAGATGGCTATTGCCGAAGTTAAGTTCTTAACTAAGGAAGTACATGCCATGACAATGAGTACATTTAAAACCGAAAATGGCAAAGCAAATTCTGCCACATAAACTTTTACTTGGCTAAGTGCTTTGCAGTGGCGACTCTCCTGCCAATTATGTGCGAGTGTTTGCTTGAATGATGTACAAAAAAGAAATGTTGCATAGAATGAGCTTGAACAGGTGCTATTTTTTACAATTCTAGGTGAAAGCATGGCCTGAAAGTGCCCACACTTTCAAAGCGTCTATCTGCAGTGTTGTGTGCACGGAAGCGCGGCATTGCAAGGTATACCTTGGCGAACTGGTGTAGCAGAAGCTTGGAGCTGAGCGTGAGCGCGTTGTGTTCCATCTTGAGGACGCGGAGGTCGGCCGCCCGGCTGCTAGCACCGTGCCCAGCCCCTGGGACGTAGCAGCACAGTCCCCTGCGACCCAAGTTGGAGAGGCGCAGTTCGCGCACCCGGCAGTTGGCCAGGAACTGGGATGCTGTGCACGTTGCTCAGGCCGCACAAAGTGAGGCGGCGCAGGGGCGCGAGTGTCGCCAGTGGCGCCAGCGACGACTCGCAGCACGTGCGGGGGTCACTGCAGACGGCGCACACGCTGTGCGCTGTCGTCGCGCTGCCTCGGATATCCAGCTCGAGCAGAGAGAAAGCCGCTCGACTCAGGTCTTCGAGGGAGTTCGGCTCGGCCAGGGCGCACGCCGGTAGCGACAGCGCCATCAAGTGACGCGGGCACGAGGAGGCCAGCAGGGCACAGCACGACAGGTCCGGCGTGAAGTGGAATCTGCTCAGGTTGAGTTCGCGCAGCACCGAGCAGGCGGCCAGCAGCGACTTGAGCGGCGCCTCGTACAGGGCTCCGACGCCCGGAGGGAACGTTGGCCGGTTGAGCGGCAGCGGCGACAGCAGCGTCAAGGCTTCTAGCGACGACCACCGGTCGGCCCGGGCCACCGCGGCCGCCGACAGCTGACCAGGCTCGTCAACGGTGACGCACATCCGAGGCATCGCGTCGGCGACCCTGTCACCCACCGGCGCGAGCAGCTCGGAGAGGTGGACGCAGCTGCGGGACTTGCGCGGTCGCACGCGCAGCGCGACGTTGTTGCACAGCGTAGCGTAGCCTCGGAAAGCCTGCACCAGCTGTTCGTCGTCGCCCAGCAGTAGGTGCCACAGTTCGCGCGACTCGATGAACGCCGAGCGCGACGCGTACGGGCAACGGCCCCTCACCGCGTCCGTTGTGTACGTGAAGCGCTCGAGCTCGGCCAGAGGCCGGTCGCCGTAGGCCGTCGGGGCGCCCGGAGAGCAGCCCTCGCAGCTGCTGACGCCGAGAACGTGCACGTGCAGGTCGCGCAGATGGGGACACCGCGGCAGAAACCGACTGAGCGCATGCACGTGGACGGCGCTCTCGACCAGTTCGACGTACATGTAACGAACAGCGGTCGTGCGGCGGCTGTACTTACCGCCGTCGAGCACGTTCAGGGCGGGGCCCCATCTCGTTTCCGCCATCGCGACAACCCAGCAGCGACCAGTGGAGGGTCTCCAGCTTCGGCAGTCTGGTCAGCACGAGTTGAAACAGGGCGCGACTGCTGAGGCGACAGTTGACGCACCGCAGAGTGGTGAGGTTGATGCATCGTGCCAGACCTTGCTCGACGACGTTCGAGGACGGCAGGACACAGTTGGTGAGGTCCAGGGTAGAAATGGCCGCAGCGCGAGGTGCCCGCAGGAAGCGGCTCAGCGTGTCCTCCGAAAGAGTCAGGGCCGAGAAGCGGACGGTGCCCACGACCGAGCGGTTGCACGTGAGGTCGACCAAACGGGGCCACGCTTCTACGGCGGCAAGCATGCTTTCTGGGTCCATGTAGCTCAGTATTCGTACCCAAAGCTCGTTCGGCAGCAAGTCCCACCGTCATGTTGGTCTCCTCCATTTTACCAGCGCTGTCCCTCTCGAACTGAGACACTCAGCCGTATGTCAGTGGACGCATTCTGCGCGCCGCACAATGTCAAGTCGCTGGCAGTAATAATATTTCACTGTAGCGAGCGTGCCACCTTGCTTGACATACGTTCAACACACGGACAGAGGATGATCATGAGCAGGAAGAGAGCCTAATCGCAATGAAACTAACTAAACAATTGAGCGATGCGGCTTGGATTGGCTCGGCGTGGCGCGTATAATCAAAAGCGAAACTAGAAACTCCTGCGAGCTTTTTGCTATTTGTGGCATAAGTTAGTACACTTGACGACTACTAACATCTCTGCATTGTCACCACGAGTTTCACAAGGCAAGACCACAGTTCGATAATTCTTATAAGATGCGTTTAAGTTCTTTTACACACGAAGTGTAAAATTTTTGCGTGGTTTTCAGAGATTGCAGCTATTTGTTCAAGCAAGAAAAACCACTGCACAAGAGAGAGATAGAATAAAAAAAAAAACTTTATTTCCGACCAGGCGTGCGTTATTTTCGCTCAAAGGTGGGTGACTTCCTCATTCCAGGTAGCCATGGCTAGCCGCCGACAAGCGACAACCAAGCCCTTTCAAGTTTCCACTAGCCGAAGTACAGTGGCTAGAATACTAGAAGTGTGATCACCGCCCAACACGGACCGCCAAGCAAAGCAGCTGCAATAGGAGGTAGTGACGCCGCTTTGCGATGTTTCCGCTAGGTGGCGCGCGCTGTCATATACATGACATAATTTTTTTTTTTTGCCACCCCGTGGGGGAGGTGCGCGTACATTGAACACGCAAATTTTTGTAGTAGAGCATAGACTTTCTCTCTCTTTTTTTTTTCGAAGTGCAGGGCTCCAGTTTAGTAATTATCGAGTATAGGGACAATTGGTGTCAGAAAGACATGGTTAAAAAGACTGTAAAGTGTTGAGGACGTGGAGTGGGTTTGAAAGTGGACCCAAGCGTGGAAGCGGATGGAGCAGAGGCTGACGCGAAGTGTAGGCAATGTGAGGTCGAGGAAAAAATGGAGAAAATGATGGTTGCCCAGAGTGAACTGCTGGCGAGAATCGCCGAGCTCGAGACTGCGTTGACGACAGAGCAAGAGAAAACGAGGGCAATGGGAGAAAGACTGAAGTCCGCCGAGGAAGCGCTAGCGAAGCTAAACAAAGAAGCGACCTACCGAGAGAACAGTAAGCAACTGGCAACCAGAACGGTGGAGAAGGAAAAGCGAGCAAGTTTGGAAAAAAACAGGTTTAGCCGGTTCAACTGTTGCAAGGCCCAGCTTCAGCGAGGTAGTGGTGGGGCAGGGAGGGAACAAAGCTGCCGGCGTCACAGGTGCAAGTATCCCCCAGGTGCAGAAACGATCCAGCTGAAAAGTCACAGCATGTGATAATCGCCGGGGACTCGAATTTAAATCGATGCACAGAAGCCATCAAAGAGAGGGTAAGCGGTGACAAGCGGGCTGCAGTAGGGGCGTTCCCAGGATGCAAGCTGGAAGCAGTCATGAGACAAGCGAGCGCAAAACTCAAAACTACAGCTGATAGACGAAACCTCGTGATAACTTCAGGCGGTTTAAAACGATGTCCTCAATGAAGATGCAGCAGGACTAGCAGCCACACTGGCGAAAGGCGTCGATGACATGCGCGCCATTTCTCCTAAGGTACAGTTAGTGATATGCACAATACCGGAGGTACCGGTGCGTGATAGCAACCTGCAGAGAGCGGTGGTCAACGCGAACCAAGAGATATGGCGGATGAGTCGAGAGAAAGGCTTTGAGGTGGTGGAAATAAACAGAGAGGTGCATAGGTGGGGGGGGTTTTCAACGAGACAGAATTCACTTCGATGGGCGGCTAGGTCATGAGGTGGGTTGGCGACTTGCAGGACGCGCAGTAGCTTTTTTGGGGGGCAAGCGAGCCCTTCGGGGTGCAGGATAGCTAGTAACGAGGAAAACAACCAGGGAGACTCTTTGACAGGTGGTATGGGCAGATACGATTCCAAAGTGGCACCAATATCTAAAAAAGGTAGAGTTCGGGGCATAAATAGACGTAGCCACGAGCGCCGAACCAATTCAGAAATAGGGTATATTAACATGCAGGGTGGTAGGAACAGGCTGAAGTGGGAAGAGATAGAAGAACAGCTAAGGGAAGAGAGGCCGATGGTTTACGGTTTTGTAGAAACACATCTCAGGGACATGGAACAACCTCCGAACAATCCGGACTACGCGTGGGAATATTGTAATAGAACAGAAGGCAGCAGAAAGGGGGGTGGTATTGGGGCATTCATTCATAAAAGTACAGACTGGCAAAGGGTCAAGCAGGAGTGCAAGGAACATTTATGGCTAAAAGGGAAAGTGGCAGGTCAAATGACACTCCTTGGTTTCGTGTACTTGTGGACGGGAGCAAAGGCCAGAGAGGAAAACCAGGCAATGGTAGAGTGTATATCAAAGGACATTCAGGAGTTAGGAAGAGAGTGCGAGATAATTATACTAGGAGACATGAATGCGCACATAGAAGAAATAGATGGGTATACTGACCCGACAGGCAAAATGATCATGGATATGCGTGAAAGGCTTGATTTGATCATTTGCAACAGTACCGAGAAGTGCGAAGGGCAAATAACATGGGAGTTAGGAAGGCTTCAGTCGACGATAGATTATGCACTGATGTCACATAGGATGTATGATAAGCTCACGAGAATGCACATAGATGAAGGTGGCTCCAGAAGTCTGGGTAGCGATCACAAACGTATCAAGCTAAGTTTTAGAAGAGTAGTGAAAGTGGGGAAGGAGGACAAGATGAGCAACTACAGGAAAATTTTTATTCAGAAAGGCAAATTGAAATAGCCACTAAACAAATTGAGAAAGTAATCACAGAGGATAATAAGACAGTGTGGACATACACGCATCTAATTAGACTCTTTGAGCTAGAGCTTGCTAAGACGCGCGAGAAGTCACCCCGGAAAGAAGACACAAACCCAAAAGTTGGTGGGATGAGGAAGTTAAGAGAGCCATAGCAAAACGTCAGGAAGCCTCTAGGGAACCCAGACATGCTAAGCAGCGGGGGTGAACCGACAAATGATGTTGAAAGAAAATGGGCAACCTTTCTAAGCTGTAGAAGAGATGCATCCCTTCTGATCAATGAAAAGATTAGAAGGAAGGGAGCTCAGTGGCTGGCATAAGTACATAAAAAAGATAGAAAGGCAGCTGCGAAATTTTGGAACCATCTAACTCCCTAAGAAATGAGACGAGCCTAGAGCAGAGTTTTAAAACTTCAGCCCAAGGTGCTAGGGCTAGAAGGAGACGAAGCTATTGATTATATAAGAACAAAGGGTGACAGAAAAAATTTCAACAAAGTACTTTATGCACCACAATAGACAAGGACGAATCAGTGGTGCAATGGCTCCATTTTCACAACAAGAGTGGGAAAGGGCTGAGAAAGGGTTCCTAGTAGCACATCATCAGGCCCAGATGGCATTCCAATTAGGCTGATAAGACATTAGGTCCGAAGTCTAAGCAGGCTTTGAGAGAGGCAGTGAGCACAATAATAATCGATGGTGAAGTTCCCGATGGATGGAAACTTAGCAGGATGAGCATGAACTATAAACGAAAGGGGGACAAAGCTGACATAACAACTACCGTCCTATAACAGTGACATCAGTGGTCTACAGGCTGGCGATGCAGATTATAAAGGAAAGACTGCAGACATGGATAGAGGATAAGGGGGGTGCTGGGGGAACTGCAGAATGGGTTTCGGAAACACAGGAGGTTGGAAGACAATCTATTCTCAATGACGCAGTGCATCGAAATAGCAGAAAAGGAACACAGGCCTCTGTGGCTAGCATTTTTGGATATCATGGGAGCGTATGATAGCGTGGTTCAAGAGGAATTGTGGGGAATACTGGACACACTAGGCGTGGAACATGTAGTCACTAATCTTTTAAAAAGGTATCTATAAAGTAACAAGTAGTTATAAAGTGGGAAAAACAGGTATCCAAGCCTGCAGAGGTGAAGCGGGGCTTAGGCAGGGGTGCCCCCTGTCACCCTTATTATTCATGATGTACCTACAAGGATTAGAGGCAAAATTAGAGGAAGTGGACTGGGCTTCAACCTCTCTTTAGTCAAACAAGGAAAACTTATTGATAAGGCACTACCAAGCATTAATGTACGCAGATGATATAGTGTTAATGGCCAACAACAAGAGAAGATTTGCAGAGATTGGATGGACATCGGCGGTAATGAGGGAGATAGGTTAGATTTTAGATTCAGTAAGGAAAAATCAGCAGTCATGATTTCAATGACAACGAAGGTAGTGAGCTTAAATACAGGAGGTCACGCTAGAGAAAACAGATAAATACAAATATCTGGGCGTATGGATAAGCAATGGGACCGAGTATCTGAAGGAAACGAAATATACGTGACGACTAAAGGTAACAGGAATGCAGCAGTCATGAAAAATAGGGCACTGTGGAATTACAATAGGTATGATGTTGTGAGAGGAATATGGAAAGGGGTCATGGTTCCTGGGCTGACGTTCGGCAATGCGTTCTTGTGCATGAGATCAGAAGTTCAAGCAAGATTAGAAATAAGCAACGTGGAATAGGTAGGCTTGCTTTAGGAGCTCACGGGATACACCAAATCAGGGAGTACAAGGTGATATGGGATGGACATCATTTGAGGGCAGGGAAGCTAGCAGCAAGATAAAATTTGAGAAGCGATTGAGAGAAATGGGGGAAGAGCGTTGGGCTAGGAAGGTTTTCAGCTACTTGTACATGAAGAATGTCGATACAAAATGGAGGAAGCGAACCAGGAAGTTGACTGGTAAATACTTAGAAAACAGCAGGTGGCCAAACCAAAAAGAACTATCGGTTAAGAAAGAAAGTGAAGGAAACTGAGACTGACATGTGGAGAATGGGCATGATTAAGAAGTCCGCACTAGAGATCTATCGAACTTTAAGCAGGAAATTGCCAAGGAAAGGATCGATTATGATAATACTCGGGGTAGTTCTCTACTGTTTGAGGCCAGGACGGGAGTACTGCGAACCAAGACATATCGGGCCAAATACGAAGGGGTAGACACAGTATGCAGTGCGTGTGGAGAGGAAGAAGAAACTGCCGAACACTTGATAATGTTCTGTAAAGGGCTTCACCCTATAGTTCAGGATGATGGCGCAGAGTTTTTCAAAGCACTGGGGTTTAGGGACGGGGAGGGCAAATAGATTAAGCGGGTAGACTTAACTAGAAGGAGGTTCTGTGATTGGTGGCTAAAGTCAAG